>JANAVB010032620.1:7102510-7342510 GCA_029216955.1 Iris pallida | reverse complement strand
AACTTGCACCAACAGGACCGTCTCATTTTTCTGGTCCTGTATGCCAAGTTTGGTCTGATTCTGAGACAGTTGACAAAATTGCCGTTTCGAGGGCCCCACGGGCCGACTCAATGGGTGATTTTGTGCACGGCCCGCCGAAATCCAACTTTGGACATACGGTTGGGTTCGTATCGGAAAACCGAATCCGTAGACATGTAGTTTGATGACTTTAGAGACCATTGACTCTGGCATGTTTTTCGGTGCAAAGCGGGTCCAACGGCGGACACCATTTTTGCCCAAAATTACCGTTTTGCCCCTGTGTCCAGAATTGGACTTAAGGACAGGCAATCCTAGCTAATTTGACTATTCTGAGAATGTTGGTAATGTCTGTTTCAGCTTTCGGAGACAGTTGTGATGACTTGGACTGTACGACTTACCAGTTGACTATGTATTTGTTTGATCTGCGTGCAACCTCCAGGCAAGTATACCTTGCCTCCCTCTACAGTTTATTTACATACATATTTCTATTAGTATATAGTTTACTAGTTGGTTTTTACTTGTGATTTGTATATCGTACATGCTAGTATAACTATAGTCCTTGTACATAGTTAGCCTTGTTAGTTCATATTGGATTGGTTCTCTCGTGTATCGTGATTGCGTCGTGTCGTGTCTTCACCTGTGTCTTGACTGAGTCGTGTCTGTAAGTATGAGTGAGTGAACTGCTATTCCTTTGTCTTTTTCACAACCTGCGAGTCCACACACGGGGCGAGGGTTGCCTTTGCACCTGCGAGTCCACATTCGGGGCGAGGGTGACTTGACTTGAAACTGACCTGCGAGTCCAGATTCGGGGCGAGGGTTAGTTATCCATTGATCTACCAGCAGTTCATTTATGCATACTTGATCCCGTATCCGTGTTCATAGTTATCTGTCAGTAGCCACTTGTCAGTCTCATGTCTAGTTCCTGTTTACACCCTGGTTATATTATTGCGTGATTAAACTGTTAGATAGGCATGTTTTATGTATCTTGCTAGTCCTCTGAGGACCTGATGATCTCTTTAGGTTTAGCGAATACATGGAGTTAGTTAGCAGAGCAGGATGGTAGAGGATTACGATCTATGACACGGGTATATGCTTGTGATATTCCTTTATTATATTCTCGTGCTTTATATTCAGTACCATAATATACTCTGCTTATTTATAGACTCATATCATTCTTAGAGTCTAATCGAACAATATGCTAATGGGCTGCAGACCATGACCCATAATTGTTCTTTCTTGTTTATATGATTCATGTGGATTGAGATATAGTTTAGATTAGACATGATACCCATGACCTTGACAGCTTATACGTACTCGAGTCGGGCTGGAGTCCGCTCGATACGTAGCTGGCTTGCTCACGAGCTCGTGTCCGAAAAGCGGGTGCGGGTCGTGACACATGGCGACCATATACCATGTCATGGTAAATAAGCCCTCTAGTGATTTTGACCAAAGTGTCAGCTTCATTACTGGTACTGGTTTGGAGGAGAAGCCAAAAGAGTCCCAAATGAGGACCAAGAAGGGGAAGACAGTTGAAGTGTCTGACTCAGAGTCTACTAACGTGGACAAGGAGGATGACCCTGATAACCTGCTTCCTCCTGCAGACGATTCGATAGCAGATCTGCCCCCTACTGTGCCTAGTCCTTCGCGGTAAACGAAGCAGGCATGAGTCCTCTGTCGTCGGCAGAACTCGCTCCCAAAAACTGGTCGCGGTCAGGGCTCGCGGGCCGAGCACTAGGGGGAGAAGTGATGACGTCGAAGCCGTTTCAGAGGTGAGTCGAGTTACGACCACCTTTTTTTAGTTCTTCTTTTCAAAAAAATAATCTGATCATTTTTTTTTGTTTTTTTGTAGGCATCAGGAGAAGTAAACTCCCCGGGGCTGGCTACCGCCTCTGAGGTTGACCCTATTATAGCCACTTTAATTGGTACTATGACTACCGAGCTTCCTACCACCACGGTCGTCTCGGCGACGGCTGAGATTCCTCCTACTGCTGACATCTCAACCAGAAACGATGTGGGCTTTACTCAACTAGCCCCCAAGGTTGCTGAACCTCATCCGGTTGATACCAACCCAGATGTATCCACTTTCGGGGCAGCTGGGGCAGAGGAAGCAACTGCAAGTGGCTCAGGTGCCGTCGTTGAAAAGGATATGGTGGCCATGAGTGAGTCTCAGCCTCAGCGGCCCTCCCCTGGTAAGCTGTCATGTCTTGACTAGTGAGGAGGTTCATTCGCTCTATCTTTATATCCTTCGGATTAAGTTGATCGTTGGTTATTCTGGACATACAGGCCCTGCTCCTTCACTGTCGACAACGGACATCATCACGGTAGAAGTTACCAGGGTGGATCTAGTGGAAGGAAGTACACCTTTTCCTCCTCCAGCTCAGATCGAGGGACCTCATACCGGGTCGAATTCAGGAGGACAAGTTGTGGGACTGCCGGGGTAGAGAGAAATGGTCCCTGCACCCTCCTCGATTAATATAGCTTTATCACCGGAGGTCGATCTTTCTGTACTGCCAAGTCTTCGAATCCTTCGAACTTCAGAAGAGGAGATGACTGTTGTTCAGGCATCTTATCGTTCGGAACTTCTATCCCTAGTGATAGGGGCATCGAGTTCTGGTACATCTTCTTCGCAACCATCTTCAACTCTCTCAGCTACTCTTCCTTTAACACCGTCCTCTTCGAAAGTTCTGGACGAATCGTCGAAGGACCTGATTGAGAGTTTTTACCGCCATTTGAAACGAGGTGTTGAAGCTGCCCTGAAAAGAGGGACATATTTTGTACTGGCTCGTCAATGTGCCTACAGTCAAATAGAACTTCTCAGAACACTCCCGGGCAGGGCAGGGATGGTCGACCTCTTGTAGCCTAAATTGGTAGAAGCTGATAAGTACGTAGCTCAGCTTCAAGGGCTGCGACAACTTGATATGTCTTTGGCAATAGATCAGGAGCATGCCTTTCTTACAACAGCCGTGGAGAAGGTAAAGATGGTACTGAATACGTCCAAGCCTGCTCTAGTGAAGGACCTTTAAGATCTGTCTCTGAGGTATGATCAACAAAGCCGTAGAGGAGAGGACTGTTTGGCTCGGGAAGAGGTCGCATCTCATATGATAGCTGATACCAACGAGCAGATCCTCCAACTTCAGATAAAGTAGACTTCTTTAGAATCTGAGCTCCAGGCCTCCCGTAGAGATAAGGAGTTAATTTGCAGGGAAACCGACCAGGTCACCCGAACCTCTGCTGTCCTGGAGTATGCACTGAAGAAATTTAAAGACCGTTGGTAGGCTCATGCGCATCTAGAGGATACAGAAAAGTTGACTCAAGAGGTCGAGCGCCAGGCCATACTGAGGATTGAGCGATCGACAACCAAGCTAAAGGACCGGCTCAGAGAACTATGTATCGCCGAACCATAATCGGATTATTCTCTCTTTTACTATTATGTCCCTCCATTTTTTTAAAATAGGGACGTAGTCCCAGGAAAATGTAGCACTTTTGACTTTAAATGAATGAGTATGTTTACCTCATCCTTTATTTGTGGTATCTGTTGTGTTTGTACGGCATCTTTAGTGTGATGGTGCTTGCCCTACTGGGGACTTTCTGTTGACCTATTACCCTTAGCATACCTTGAATTTAGGTATGGATAATAAGTTTGATAGAGAGACACATCATATTTACTTGAACATGGTAAACATGAGGTTTGATGATAGAACCTTCCTACTCAGAGGTACTGAGGACATGGTAGGGGTGGGCTCAATGTAGATGCATAGAACAACTCCGTGGTAAGGTGGACAAGGAAGTTCTTGGTATTGGGCGAAAGAATGCTATGGAACAACTGGGCTTTAGAGGCATGTGATGGTGAGGAAAGAGGTGCATGTACTAGAGGGCCTAGTACAGCATTTGTGGTCAGCTGCGGACATTTGTGGTCAACTGTGGACATTTGTGGGCCTAGTAGCCGTGGCGTACCCTAGTTTTGGGTACGGATAATAAGTCAAGAGAAAACCAACATACTTACTCAGAGGTAATGAGGATGTGGTAAATATGGGAGTTTTACAACGGAGTCTTCCTACCCAGAGGTAATGAGGACGTGGCAGGAGTGGACTCAACGAAGTATACATAGAACAACTCAGATGTAATATGGACGTGGATGTTCTACATAAGGGGTGATTTGTTTGTGATGGAAGAGAAACAACTCAGAGGTGGCATCGACGTGGTTATTTCGGGAATTTTGTGGACCTGTTACCCCTTTTTATGTACTGAAAGCGCGGGTAACAGATCCTGAGGAAAATGTTTTTTTAGGAAGGAAGATCAGAGGTATGATTATACATGACTTGCTGTACGGAAGATGCGATATGAATTCATTTGGGGTAACCAGAGTGTAAGTTCAGCGATACTTAAAGGTACATAACCCAAGAATCTGGTTGATACGGAGGGTGTCGTTTAGACATAAAATTTCTTCAGGAACTTGTCGTTGATGGGCATCATGAGCAAGTCTCTGTTTTGCTTTGCGAGACGGTATTCACCATTGGAGAATATAGCCTCAACGATAAATGGCCTTCCCACTTGGGCTGGAACTTGCTGACGGTTTTATGAGTCATAACCATCGGCCTACGAACTGCCAAAACGAGATCGCCTACTTAGAATGTTCTCAGTTTGACCTTTTTGTTGAAGGCTCCAGAAATACGTGCTTGATAAAGCTCGATTCGTTATTGAGCTAGCAGGCGCTTCTCATCTAAGGCCTCCAATTCTTGTAGCCGACGATGGTAATTATCATCCGATGTTAGTCGGTAAGTGAGGGCGACGCGGAGAGAGAGGATTTGAGTTTCTAATAGGAGAACTGCCTCACATCCATATACCAAAGAGAATGGTGTGTTCCCAGTGGCTGTCCGAATTGTAGTACGGTATGCCCATAAGCATTCGCCAAGCTTTTTATTCCAGTCGCGATTGTTTAAGGACACGAACTTCTTGAGAAGCTTGATTATGGTTTTGTTGATAGCTTCAGCCAGACCATTAGCCGCCGGGTTGTATGGTATCGAAGCAACATTCTGAATTCGATGTTTATCGCAAAACCGATAGAAGGCATGGCTTGCAAACTGCGGACCATTGTCGTGGAAGATCCTTTGCGGTAGTCCAAAGCGATAAATGATGTGATGCTTGACGAAGTTGATCACGTTTGATGTCTTTACTTTTGCAAGCGGAACAGCTTTCGCCCATTTGGAGAAGTATTTAGTAATTGCGAGTATAAAGCGGTATCCTCTGGATAAAGGCAGAGTGATTGGACCAATGATATCCATTCCCTATGCCTCAAATGGCCAGGATGCCACCGTCGGTTATAGGAATTCGAATGGTTGGTGTATGAAATCCATGTAGACCTGACAAGCATTATATTTTCTTGCATAGTCTATCGCATCTGCTACTATCGTAGGCCAGTAATAGCTCATCAAGCGAAGGCGGTCTTGTAATTTCGGGCCAGGTTGATGGGCCCCGCAAACGCCATCGTGAGCTTCGCGCACGGCTTCTTTGGCTTCCGTATTTGACAAACACCGGAGCAGTAATCCATCATAGGATCGCCGATACAACATTTTTGTCTATGTATCGTAGAAGAATCTGAGAGAACGTCTTCTAATGGAAGTGGCTTCTTTCGGATTTTCTGGCAAGATACCATAGACTACGAAGTCAATAAATAAAAGTCTCCATGTTAGCACCCTGAATTTCGGGTTGATTTTTATTTTATTTTATTTTATTTCCTGATTGATTGGTTTTGATAGATGATTTATTTTGTTATTTTTCCTTAAGTGCACTTTCCGTGCCATTGACATTTGGAGTATCAGGGATGTTCAACTCTGGAAATCTTCTTCACGAGTTTTGGAGTGGACACGATTACCTTCATGACGGTATATAGTGTCCCATCCAAACTTGTTCCCTTGTGCTCTTTCTGCTTCGCTGAACTTTGGGTCAATTTAGACCATTGATTATTATTTATTTTCCCACTCTTTTCCTTGATCATTTTAAGCGCGTTACCATGACTTTTAATTTGGGAGCGCAAGACCAGTCAGTTTCTTGAAACCAACTCCTCATTGATGATCTACTCGAGATGCTCGTCACCCATGACCTTCGTGTCCCACTCAGACACGTTATTTTGTGCTCCATTTGATTCGTACAACTTTCCCGATGCGTGACCCGATTTTATTTCACTCCACGGCGTCACATTCATCTTCTAACTTGATTTGTAGGTCCCCTGTCGACCAAAACCTGTCCGCCCCAATTATGGACATGGCCCACTTTGAGCCTACTATCCGTCTGTCATTTGTGTCCCATTTATTGGAATCTCCATGTGCAACTTATTTGCCCATGATCATCAACGTCTAATTTTTAATTCGATTTTGCTTAATGTCCAGTTTTGATCCAATCTGGCTCCACCAAGTCCAGTCCAGCTTTGTGCTACCCTCCATCCTGGCACTCTCATATTTTTGCCCAAAAATATCAGATATTCGTTTACCTATTTTTTTCCCTCTATTTAATAGAATTTTTGTTGAATTAAAATCCCTTTGGAATAACCATTTCTTCATTTAAACTCCTAGCCATTGATTTTTCCCAAACAAAATCATCACTATCCATTCTCCCCAACACCCATAGCAGCATGGTGCAGCCGGCCCTAAATTCTAGGGGGGACAACTTTTTTCCCCACTCTCTCTCTCTTTCATTAAATCTTATCCTATTCTCTCTCTCCTTATCCATTCATTCAAACCAATACTACAATAAAAACTTCAACAGCATTAACTCAAACCCACCCGAGCCATGCATCACCACCTCCCACATGCCCGACCCCTGGCCGAGCCCGACCACCCCCTCCTGGCCGGGCTCAGTCGGCCACCACCACCCTACACATTATCTCTCCTCCATCTCCTCATCTCCTTATCCTCTTCATCACCCAAGCCATCAACTCCTCCTCCTCCAACTTCAACCGCCACCACCACTCCATTAGCCGCGACAGCCACCACCTCGTCGCCATTCCCCTTGCACCACCAGCCTGCCGCCACTGGCCGCATGAGTCGCCGCCCTCGTCGGCCGATCCTGGCCGCACGCAGCCCCGCGCGAGCCGGCCAACACGGCAGCACCTTCGGCCCGCACGCGCACGCGCGTGGGCCGCCGTCGTGCGCCGCCGTGCGGGCCGCCGTGGCTCGTCGTGGGTGCGCCCCACTCCGGTGAGCCCTCCCCTGACGGCCACCATCCTCCGGGATACGCCGTCGAGGCGATTCGTGCATTTTGCACGACGTCCCGTCGTGACGCGCGCGAAATGAAGTTCGTTTTGGCGCCCCGTCGCAGCAACTTCGTACGCGATTTCTCGGAGATCCGACAGTTGGATCGGTGATTTCTTCGCTCCGTCACAATCTCGGTATATCCACCTTCGCTCATGTCAATTTTTGTCCGTTAATTTTATCGTTTGATACATGAAAACCGGCCACCAAGTTGACCGTTTAAATTGTATTAAATTTGGACAGTTTCGCGGGGCCAACTTCGTCAGCTTGTATCTCCTCCACCGCAGCTCCGTTTGGCGTGCTACCAGTTCCGGTGCGAAGCTGGTATAACCCTCTTGCTACCCCTCCAGTTTCGTTTCATTGTGAGCTTGTTTGATTGGTTAAATTCGACGCCAAAGTTGGCCGTCCGAATTCGTAATTTCCAACTTGTAAAATTCTGTTTTTGAACACGGGACTCCAGATTTCATTTCTGACACCACCATTAGACTTGTGGCGTCGTTCTGGCATGTTTTCATATAAAATTTGTTAGATTTGGAGAACGTGGGCTCGGGCACGTTTTTCGGTGCAAAGCGGGTCCCACTTTCTGGGTCAACAGGACTTTTTGACGTCGGCTCATCGGAATCCAATTCCGGATATACCGATGAGTTCGTATCGTCATTCTGGACTCGTTGACATATAATTTGCTAGGTTTTGGTGGTAATTGGGTCTGGCACGTATTTCGGTGCAAGTCGGATACCAATATCCGGGTCAACGGGTCATTTTGAGATCGGCTCATCGGAATCCAATTCCGGAGATACCGTTGAGTTCGTATCATCATTCTGGACTCGTTGACAGGTAGTTTGCTGAGTTTTGAGAACTTCGGCTCCGGCACGCATTTTCGTGCAAACCGGAATTTCAAGTTCTGGTCAACGGGCCAAATTGAGATCGGGTCAACGGAATCCAATCCTGGAGATACCGTTGGGTTCGTATCGACATTCTGGTTTTGTGGACATTTACTTTGTTATATTTTATTGACTAATTTTCTTGCACGTTTTTCGGTGCAAAACGGCTCCGACACGGACACCGTTTTGACCCGAAATTACCTTTTTGCCCTTGTGTCCAAATTGGACCGTTGGGTAGGCTATCCTAGCTAATTTGACCATTCTGGACACGTTGGCGATGTTCATTTCATCGTCCGACAATATTTGTTGATAATTTTTCTGAGTTTAACCTTTTTATAATTAATTAATAATTAATTCATATAATGTTCGTATTTCGGGATTAGTACAACGAAACTGAGATCAGCCAATTCCAGTGATTTCACATCGCTAAAATTGACAAGTTGGACACGTGTATCACTATAATAAGATTATCAACCTTACCGATAATCTTCTTATCTCGATTTGCGTACCGTAAGTTTCGACGTGCAAATAACGAAGTACACTTTATATTTTCAATAATTAGATTAGATTTACCCTGTTTGACCAGAGTTAACCAGTTGACCCAAAGTCAACTGTAAGTTAACACTTGACCTAGTTTGACTAGATTATTGACCGGAGTCGACCTAGAGTTGTTTTGACTTAGAAGAACCTAGAATAATGTAGATTGATTATAAAGATTCATTTATTACAACTTGAACACTTTGTAACCTGTGTTGCTTTAAATAGGACTCTGTGGCTTCAGTGGGACCCCCCTATACTTATCAGCTGTTCAGGTTATCGAGGTGAGTACATTCTCTGTTCATTTCATATCCTGCTTAGAATTATTTCCTACAGTAGATTACTTTACTTGTACTGTCACGTTGGTCACACGGATTGGTACTATATTGATCCTTTCTTGAGATGTTATCCTTAGGGAGCATCGGGTACTCTATGTTCTGTGCGTTTCACTTTTATAGCGTATCATATGCTTCTTGGTTCTTTGATCACTTACGACATGTACCCTCATGATCGTAGAGTCTTCCTGGAATCTTACACTGTTGGGTTATCCCCAGAATCCCCATTTTTATGGGACTTACACTGTTGGGTTATCCCCAGAATTCCCATTTTTATGGGACTTACACTGTTGGGTTATCCCCAGAATTCCCATTTTTATGGGACTTACACTGTTGGGTTATCCCCAGAATCCCCATTTTTATGGGACTTACACTGTTGGGTTATCCCCAGAATCCCCATTTTTATGGGACTTACACTGTTGGGTTACTCCCAGAATCCCCATTTTTATGGGACTTATATTGTTGGGTTACCCCCAGAATCCCCATTTTTATGGGACTACTATGTATCACCTTCGGGGTCTACCACCCTTCGGGGGCTTATCACCCTCGAGGTCTATCACCTTCGGGGTCTGATACATAGCATCATATAACATAACCTGGCTGGATCCTTGTGTATTGATCGGGGGTACGGGGGAGTATTACATGTTCATATTGTACTCTGACTCACTAGTCACTGCTAGTTTCCTATGTATAGTAGATATTTCTATTACAGTTCTCTCTCTGTTTACATACTGTTTTCTTTCAGTACCCGTATCTTACTTTACTGCATGATTATATTTTCTAACCTGCTATGAACTGTTGAGATGTATTGTGCTCGCTCCAGTCCTGACTGGACCTGTTGATAAATTTTACAGATAGACTGGAGGTGCCTGCTAGCCTAGAGGAGACACTTTAGAGGTTGTTTAGGTAGTTATTTCATTTTGTCTGGAGTTGTATTTACTTTGTGGATTACTGTATCTGTATTTAAGTTTTGAGATGTATTTCTGGGTTTATGTATCTTAGACACTTAGACTTCTATCTCCTATATCTCTTTTAGATTTCGTGTTTTATCTATCCTTATCATGCTCTACCTTAGATGTGATTGAGTTTGTATCTGCTATGTCACCCCCATTCGGGGAGTATAAACTGTTTAGTCTTATACTGTTAGATGCATTGAGACCTAGGACAGCGTTCTACCGCCTACACTGCGGCGTAGGCTGGGCGTTGTTACTTCCGCGTGCCCTAACTCTAGGGCGCGGGTCGTGACACGTTTTTAGTGGTGGCCCATGCAGGTCGAGACTAAAGTGTAGTGGTATTCGAACTAGAGTACCACTATAGCCTGCAGTAGGATTAGGATATATTTTGAAGGTACTCAATCACAGATAGGAACCCTTGAGAGATTTCCGGGACGACCGTGGAGAATCTTATTTAACTTCGATTTGAAAACTCTTTTTTTTTCCTTGATTTGTTTTATCTTTATTTTCTGTTGATGAATTTGATTTTTATGGATTATGGTTGAAATCGAGTTTGTATTTATTGATTTTGGTGGATGATTGTCGAATTTTGAATTTTGATGATAGTTGTTGCATCCGAGTTTGTATTTTGACGGATTTTGTTCATTTTTGAATTTTGATGTTCGTTAATAAAAATTGATTTGATTTTTGAGTATCCATTATCGATTTAATTAAATTTTTGGCAAGATGAAATTATATGGGCTAGGTCATCTAAGTTATGGAAATCTAGTCTTCTATAGTCACATTAGCCAGCATGGTGAGGACATATAGTCTGACTCTGGATATATTTCTCGGGTGTGGGAATTTAAGGTTTTCGCAGCCAAGCATGCGGCACCGCGAAAATGTTAAATACCATGATTCTAGAGATATGTGCATAAGTCAAGGGCTCTGTGATTATCGTAGCCTTGCTTACTAGTATGACGAGGATTTAGAGTACCATGATTCTGGATAGACGCATATGATTATCAGATTGCACCTTAAATATTTTTGAACATATTTTCTCTACTTTTTCTCAATCAATCAAAAAAAAAGAATTATTATTTGTTTGGTTGTCTAGTTTTCTATTATTTAACTCAGGAGTAAGTTTAGTTGTTTTCATAAACCTTTGTGTAACTTCTTCTATGAATTTTTCTTAATACAATGAATTGATGATTTTGCTAGACTTTACCTTGGATTTGATAATTTAGCTCTGGGTTTCAAAATGGTTCTTCTTTAAACAGATAAGCAAAACAGATTTTATCGTTATTTTTTCTTGCTATTATTCTTGTATTAAGTAATAATAATAAAACTGTCTTGATTTTGTCAATCGCCTACTCGCAATCTTGGTAGGAATCTGGATGTTAGTCTTAATGTAAAAAAATTAATTTTTATTGGGACATGAGAATATGTATACGAATATATATAGCAGACACTTTGCCTAACACGTATGCATGCTACACTTGATTTTTTTTTCACATATCTAGATACATATTGATATGTTGTTGATGTCCAAATTTTCATAACCAATATTTTTGGTTCTCTGCTTTTCCATGTTTAAATTCGTAATTTAAATATAAATTCATGTTATTAGTTTTGTCTACATAACTGCACATGTATGTTATACGTAGGGTTTCAATTCAAAAAAAAAATTTGGTTGAAAATTTGTGTTTAAAATTGTCAAATTTAAGACTGTGTACATATTAACCTTTAATGCTGAATTTCCAAATGTTAGTTCAAATTGCTGTTTTATTTTCTTAAATGTAATATTGAGCTACCTTGTGAGAAGTAGGATATAAATTTAAGTTTCATATTCTTACATGCTAGTTTGTGATAAACATTGAGTTGGGTTTTAATATTCAATTTCTCCAAAATCCTGAAAACTAGTTACATGTTAACATTTTCACATTTGATTTCCAATGTTTAGTTCAGTTTCAGATTTAATATATAATATTGAACTGTATGTGTACATAAATATATTGGTAATATGATTAGGGTTTCATTTCTATCATGATAGGATGTATTGGGAGCATTGAGATAGTTGTGATGTTTCAAACTCCTAAATTTTGAATTTGCATTATGTTAATATTACACTGGTTAAAGGTTAGCTTATTTTTAGATATTTTTTGTGTGTAAACGCTGAACTAAAACTGGATTTAACCTTTCAATACTAAGCTATAACCCTGTATAAGGACACACACACACACACTCTAACTTAGTATACCCTGTCATGTAACCTAATCTTCCTCTCTATGTTATGATCATGTATCTATATAGATATACATAGTTTTTATACATCCATGTTATAATTTGTATAGATACATAACTAAATCTCTACCTCTTTATAGATGTATATGGTTAGCCATGCATGTTATGATTAAATAGGTTGCGTATTGTAGATTGTTTAACCAAAATGCCATGATTAGTGTAACTTGATAGCTGTTGTTTTGGAACCCAAACCCTCCTATACTCTTCATGTATACTCACGTACACACACGCCTACTATCTAACAACATGAACATATCCCCATACACATGATGCTAGTTTTCCCTCTCTAATGCTCTCTATATTATATAATGCGATTGGATTTCAATGCAAGTGATTTTCAATTCCTTAGTTTTCAATTTGATTTTCTGTACCCTTTTAGATGATTGGTGGTTACCTTTTTTTTTTTTTGATGAGTAACAGTTTTCATATGGGGTGGTAGACAACCTTATAGTTTTGATGGTTATTGTTTCTGTATCTTTCTATTTTAGCACCCTGGATTGCTTGTGTGTTTGATACCCTATGACCGTTGGTTAGCATGACTAGTAAACCTAGATGAGACTTCACTGTCACCGTATGCCATGACCCTGGATATTGTCTTTTATTTGATGGTATGATTTGTTTAAGTTCTGGGACTTTGATTGTGGGGGTTTGACCTAAAGGGAGTAGGGACATTTTAATTTCGAGGACGAAATTTTTATAAGGTGGGTAGGATGTTAGCACCCTGAATTTCGGGTTGATTTTTTTTTATTTTATTTTATTTCCTGATTGATTGGTTTTGATAGATGATTTATTTTGTTATTTTTCCTTAAGTGTACTTCCCGTGCCATTGACATTTGGAGTATCAGGGATGTTCAACTCTGGAAATCTTCTTCACGAGTTTTGGAGTAGACACGATTACCTTCATGACGGTATATAGTGTCCCATCCAAACTTGTTCCCTTGTGCACTTTCTGCTTCGCTGAACTTCGGGTCAATTTAGACCATTGATTATTATTTATTTTTCCACTCTTTTCCTTGATCATTTTCAGCGCGTTACCATGACTTTTAATTTGGGAGAGCAAGACCAGTCAGTTTCTTGAAACCAACTCCTCATTGATGATATACTCGAGACGCTCGTCACCCATGACCTTCGTGTCCCACTCAGACACGTCATTTTGTGCTCCATTTGATTCGTACAACTTTCCCGACACGTGACCCAATTTTATTTCACTCCACGGCGTCACATTCATCTTCCAACTTGATTTGTGGGTCCCCTGTCGACCAAAACCTGTCCGCCCCAATTATGGACATGGCCCACTTTGAGCCTACTATCCGCCTGTCACTTGTGTCCTATTTATTGGAATCTCCATGTGCAACTTATTTACCCATGATCATCAACGTCTAATTTTTAATTTGATTTTGCTTAATGTCCAGTTTTGATCCAATCTGGCTCCACCGAGTCCAGTCCAGCTTTGTGCTACACTCCATCCTGACACTCTCATATTTTTGCCCAAAAATATCAGATATTCGTTTACCTATTTTTTCCCCTCTATTTAATAGAATTTTTATTGAATTAAAATCCCTTTGGAATAACCATTTCTTTATTTAAACTCCTAGCCATTGATTTTTCCCAAACAAAATCATCACCATCTATTCTCCCCAACACCCATAGCAGCATGGTGCTGTCGGCCCTAAATTCTAGGGGGAACAACTTTTTCCCCACTCTCTCTCTCTTTCATTAAATCTTATCCTATTCTCTCTCTCCTTATCCATTCATTTAAACCAATACTACAACAAAAACTTCAACAGCATTAACTCAAACCCACCCGAGCCATGCATCACCACCTCCCACATGCCCGACCCCTGGCCGAGCCCGACCACCCCCTCCTGGCCGAGCTCAGCCGGCCACCACTACCCTACACATCATCTCTCCTCCATCTCCTCATCTCCTTATCCTCTTCATCACCCAAGCCATCAACTCCTCCTCCTCCAACTTCAACCGCCACCACCACTCCATTAGCCGCGACAGCCACCACCTCATCGCCATTCCCCTTGCACCACCAGCCCGCCGCCACTGGTTGCACGAGCCTCCGCCCTCGTCGGCCGATCCTGGCCGCGCGCAGCCCCGCACGAGCCGGCCAACACAGCAGCACCTTCGGCGCGCACGCGCGCGCGCGTGGGCCGCCGTCGTGCGCCGCCGCGCCGCCGCACGGGCCACCGTGGCTCGTCTTGGGTGTGCCCCACTCCGACGAGTCCTCCCCTGACGGCCACCGTCCTCCGGGACGTGCCGTCGAGGCGATTCGTGCGTTTTGCACGACGTCCCGTCGTGACGCGCGCGAAATGAAGTTCGTTTTGGCGCCCCGTCGCAGCAACTTCGCGCGCGATTTCCCGGAGATCCGACCGTTGGATCGGCGATTTCTTTGCTCCGTCACAATCTCGGTATATCCACCTTCGCTCATGTCAATTTTTGTCCGTTAAGTTTATCGTTTGATACATGAAAATCGGCCACCAAGTTGACCGTTTAAATTGTATTAAATTTGGACAGTTTTGCGGGGCCAACTTCGTCAGCTTGTATCTCCTCAACTGCAGCTCCGTTTGGCATGCTACCAGTTCCGGTGTGAAGCTGGTATAACCCTCTTGCTACCCCTCCAGTTTCGTTTCATTGTGAGCTTGTTTGATTGGTTGAATTCGACGCCAAAGTTGGCCGTCCGAATTCGTAATTTCCAACTTGTAAAATTCCGTTTTTGAACACGGAACTCCAGATTTCATTTCTGACACCACCATTAGACTTGTGGCGTCGTTCTGGCATGTTTTCATATTAAATTTGTTAGATTTGGAGAACGTGGGCCCGGGCACGTTTTTCGGTGCAAAGCGGGTCCCACTTTCTGGGTCAATGGGACTTTTTGATGCCGGCTCATCGGAATCCAATTCCGGATATACCGATGAGTTCGTATCGTCATTCTGGACTCGTTGACATATAATTTGCTAGGTTTTGTTGGACATTGGGTCTGGCGCGCATTTCGGTGCAAGTCGGATATCAATATCCGGGTCAACGGGTCATTTTGAGATCGGCTCATCGGAATCCAATTCCGGAGATACCGTTGAGTTCGTATCATCATTCTGGAATCGTTGACAGGTAGTTTGCTGAGTTTTGAGAACTTTGGCTCCGGCACGCATTTTCGTGCAAACCGGAATTCCAAGTTCTGGTCAACGGGCCAAATTGAGATCGGGTCAACGGAATCCAATCCTGGAGATACCATTGGGTTCGTATCGACATTCTGGTTTTGTGGACATTTAATTTGTTATATTTTGTTGACTTGTTTTCTTGCACGTTTTTCGGTGCAAAATGGCTCCGACACGGACACCGTTTTGACCCGAAATTAACTTTTTGCCCTTGTGTCCAAATTGGACCGTTGGATAGGCTATCCTAGCTAATTTGACCATTCTGGACACGTTGGCAATGTTCATTTCATCGTCCGATAATGTTTGTCGATAATTTCTCTGAGTTTAACCTTTTTATAATTAATTAATAATTAATTCATATAATGTTCGTATTTCGGGATTAGTACAACAAAACTGAGATCAGCCAATTCCAGTGATCTCACATCGCTGAAATTGACAAGTTGGACACGTAGATCACTATAATAAGATTATCAACCTTACCGATAATCTTCTTATCTCGATTTGCGTACCGTAAGTTTCGACGTGCAAATAACGAAGTACACTTTATATTTTCAATAATTAGATTAGATTTACCCTGTTTGACCAGAGTTGACCAGTTGACCCAAAGTCAACTGTAAGTCAACACTTGACCTAGTTTGACTAGATTATTGACCGGAGTCGACCTAGAGTTGTTTTGACTTAGAAGAACCTAGAATAATGTAGATTGATTATAGAGATTCATTTATTACAACTTGAACACTTTGTAACCTGTGTTGCTTTAAATAGGACTCTGTGGCTTCAGTGGGACCCCCCTATACTTATCAGCTATTCAGGTTATCGAGGTGAGTACATTCTCTGTTCATTTCATATCCTGCTTAGAATTATTTCCTGCAGTAGATTACTTTACTTGTACTGTCACGTTGGTCACACGGATTGGTACTATATGGATCCTTTCTTGAGATGTTATCCTTAGGGAGCATCGAGTACTCTATGTTCTGTGCGTTTCACTTTCATAGCGTATCATATGCTTCTTGGTTCTTTGATCACTTACGACATATACCCTCATGACCGTAGAGTCTTCCTGGAATCTTACACTGTTGGGTTATCCCCAGAATCCCCATTTTTATGGGACTTACACTGTTGGGTTATCCCCAGAATCTCCATTTTTATGGGACTTACACTGTTGGGTTATCCCCAGAATCCTCATTTTTATGGGACTTACACTGTTGGGTTATCCCCAGAATCCCCATTTTTATGGGACTTACACTGTTGGGTTATCCCCATAATCCCCATTTTTATGGGACTTACACTGTTGGGTTATCCCCAGAATCCCTATTTTTATGGGATTTACACTGTTGGATTATCCCCAGAATCCCCATTTTTATGGGACTTACACTGTTGGGTTACTCCCAGAATCCCCATTTTTATGGGACTTACACTGTTGGGTTACCCCCAGAATCCCTATTTTTATGGGACTACTATGTATCACCTTCGGGGTCTACCACCCTTCGGGGGCTTATCACCCTCGGGGTCTATCACCTTCGGGGTCTGCTATATAGCATCATATAACATAACCTGGCTGGATCCTTGTGTATTGATCGGGGGTACGGAGGAGTATTACATGTTCATATTGTACTCTGACTCACTTGTCACTGCTAGTTCCCTATGTATAGTAGATATTTCTATTACAGTTCTCTCTCTGTTTATATACTGTTTTCTTTCAGTACCCGTATCTTACTTTACTGCATGATCATATTTTCTAACCTGCTATGAACTGTTTAGATATATTGTGCTCGCTCCAGTCCTGACTGGACCTGTTGAAAAATTTTACAGATAGCCTGGAGGTGCCTGCTAGCCTAGAGGAGACACTTTAGAGGTTGTTTAGGTAGTTATTTCATTTTGTCTGGAGTTGTATTTACTTTGTGGATTACTGTATCTGTATTTAAGTTTTGAGATGTATTTTTAGGTTTATGTATCTTAGACACTTAGACTTCTATCTCCTATATCTCTTTTGGATTTCGTGTTTTATCTATCCTTATCATGCTTTACCTTAGATGTCATTGAGTTTGTATCTGCTATGTCACCCCCATTCGGGGAGTATAAACTGTTTAGTCTTATACTGTTAGATGCATTGAGACCTAGGACAGCGTTCTACCGCCGACACTGCGGCGTAGGCTGGGCGTTGTTACGTCCTCGTGCCCTAACTCTAGGGCGCGGGTCGTGACACTCCAGTCCTATATTTTGTCTACCGTTAGGGCAGAATAACTCACAGCAAATTAAACGTTGTTCTTAGGACAAACCAATTCATGGCCTATTACGTCAACCAAATGATGAGCATGATTTGGAACTGCCAGGGAAGCGGCAAGGCCTGCTAGGGCATCGGCTTCAATGTTCCGAAATTTGGAAACATGTTCTATAAAGAACCCTTCCAAGGATATAATGATGGCGATTGCTATTTGATGATAGGGGATCATGTCTTCATGGCAAACTTTATATGAACCCCGGATCTGATTAACGATTAACTGTGAATCGCCATATGCTTCCAGGTACTCTTCATGGCAAACTTCATATCGAAGGCCGATAACCAAGGCATTGTACTCGGCCACGTTGTTTGAACAAGGTTCCATGAGGGAGTATGCCCGATTGATTACTAACCCAGAGGAAGAAATCAGTACCACTCCGACTCCAACGACGATATTGCCCTTGGGCCCGGTTCTTGAAGCACCGTTGAAGAAAATTTGCCAGACGATATCATGGGAAGCTATATTTGAATTGGCGACCTCGTCTGGGATCTCTTCATATACTCGGGTTGCCTCCGAACCAGGTTGGTCAGCTAAAAAATCTGCCAAAGTTGACCTTTAACAGCCTTCTACGGGACGAAGATCGTATCGTAGGGGGACAATAATATCGCCCAGGTAGCGAGACAAGAGCTGAGTGCACCTGGTTTGGTTATAAGGACCCTGAGGGGGTTGACTCGTGATATAACATGGATGGTCTGTCCTGTAACATAGTGTCGCGTCTTCTGAATGGCGAACACCAAAGCGAGGCACTCATTCTCCACGGCGATGTATCTATGCTCAGGCCCTATCTGTAGAACCCTAGAGGGGGGGTGAATAGGGAAATAAAAAATTAAACTATAATAGATGATGCAATAAGAACAATCTAGAGTAAAGAGTAGAAAGATCAAACGCAAACGCAAGGATGTATCCTGGTATCCTCTTTTGAGGCAATCCAGTCCCGGAACTCTCTCCGGCTTTAATCCACTATTATGCAAATAGTACACACGAGTTTGGATCCGAAGAACTCGCCAACTTCTACACGAGTTTGGATCCGAAGAACTCGCCAACTTCTACACACGAGTTTTCTTACGAAGGCTCGCCAACTTCAAACAAAAGAGAATGAAAGCTTGTTGATCTTCTAACACTTGAAGATCGAAAGTGTACAACTCTTAAATACTCTAGCACTTTGGGAGAGGATGACAATGAAAAGCTTGGGAGAGTATTAATGGTGGAGCTCTTGGTTGTTGGAAAATTTATGAAGGAGTTGGTGAAAAAGCTCAAGAGAGAGAGAGCTTCCTTTTATAAGACAACCAAGAGTGGAAGGCATTTAATGCTCTGAATGCACGCAGAACGGCATGCCGTCGGTATGCCGCGGCATACCGCCGGTATGCCGGCCAAATAGTAACGGTCATAAATATGACCGTTCAAGAGCATTAAATGCGGTCATTAATGCACATCAGATCAAATCGAAAATTGAATATTCGAAATCCGGTATACCGCCGGTATGCCGGAGCATACCGTCGGTATGCCGACAGAAAGTCACAGAAAGTTTTGGAGTTGCTAGAAACGGCATGCCGTCGGTATGCCGTAGCATACCGTCGGTATGCCGACAAAAAGACACAGCAACTTTTTGTGTTGCTAAGAACGGCATGCCGCCGGTATGCCGAAGCATACCGTCGGTATGCCGACTTTTCGAGACAGCAACTTTCTGATGTCCAGAAGCGGTATGCCGCCGGTATGCCGAAGCATGCCGTCGGTATGCCGCTTATTGTGACAGAAACATTTCTGGACACGAAAACGGTATACCGCCGGTATGCCGTAGCATGCCGTCGGTATGCCGCTTTTTGTCACAGAAACTTTTCTGGACAAAAGAACGGTATACCGCCGGTATGCCGGAGCATACCGCCGGTATGCCGCTCTGAATAACTTGATTTTCGATTTGTGCTTTAAGTTATCATCCATCCTTTAGTGTTTTACAGAAATACCTAGACCAGTACAGACTCGAAAACACTAAGCATGAAGACGCCGACTTTATGCAGGGAATGCCGGTGAACGCCACAGTCTTCAAGAAATCAGAACGTCCTTGATCTTCTGAGAGAATAAGAATCTGAAGAGCACAAGACTAAACTACGAAGATGCTGTTAATTACTCAAAATAAAATGTGCCAACAAACTCCCCCATTTTGATAATTGACAAAATAGAGAGATAGCATCTTCAGGGAGTATCTCCCCCGTAGGTAGACAGCTCCCCCTCAATACGATTTCTCCCCCTTTGTCACTTATTCAAAGATGGGGATAACTAAAGTAAACAGTGCACATATAAATGTAAAAATATGAGAAGAGTGATAAAAGCATGCATGAATATATTGAAGGAAAAGTTAAGAGACATGCTTGACCCATACAAAGCAGAGGTAAAGAAAATAAAGACTCTCCATTACGAGAGCCGGAACACTTGAGACAAACATGGATAAAGTCCCCGAAGGACTGCAAAAAGCAAGAAACAACCACAAAAGACAAACAAGCAACACATAAAAACAAGAACCACTAAACCACTGAGACCATCACCAAAGGAGAACCATCCCTAATCCTCTGCCGGATCATCATCACCATCATTATCCTGAGCCTGCTGGAGGGCGCCAAAAGGATCAATGCCGTCCGGGTACATAAACCCGTAGGCATTGGGGTCAGAGAAACGCGGGGCCGTGTACATGGGATCCTGAAGATTAAGATCCAGAAAGGCATCCCGGTCTTGGAGAGTGCGCTGGATGAAGTAGCCCTGATCGTGGAAGCGAGACTGGATGAGGGCGCCAAGTCCACGAGTGTGGGTCCGCATCTGCTCCTCCGCCTGGGCCATCCTCAGATCAAAGTGGTGCTGAGTAAGTGGCATATAGCGGCCCGTAGATGGAGGGGTAGATGCAGGGGCAGCAGGAGTGGAACCCGGTTGCTCCTGGGAGGAGGAAGCACGGGAAGAGGAGCCGCCAGCAAGGGTACGGGAGACGGCCAGAAAAGAGGGGACCCCATCCGAGGAGCAGAGAGACAAGTCAACTTGTTTGGCCTCCATGAGTAAGGTGATGAAGGAACCATAGAGGAGGTTCTGCTTCCCCGCAGGCATGGTACGCCAGAATTGCAGAAGAAGAGTCTTGGGGAAGGAGAAACGCTTCCGGGCATAGAGATGGTACATGAGAACAAGAGCGTCATCAGTGATGGCGTCATAGTTCCCGCCCTTTGGAAACAGAGTGTGGCACACGATACGGTGGAGCTCGTAGTAAAACGGCTCCAGCTGGACGGAGAGTGCCGGGATGGCGGGAGGGTTGGGACCCTTGCAGATGATGCGACAGAATTCGTCGAAGGGTGATGCCGCCGAGGAGGTGAGAGCTCCCAAAAGAGGTAACGCATCACCTCTGTCCGGGACGCCCAAGATAGCCCCCACTTCCTTAGAGGTGAGACGGAAGTGGCGGTCATTCACCATAGATTGGATGGCGGAAGGGTCGTCGTCATCCGGTCTCATGTTGCAGTAGAATAGACGGACGGCAGCCGGGTAGACAGGGATTTGGCGCCGAAGAAGAGAGGAGAGACCGGCATCGTCAAACAAAGGGACGTGACCGGGGAAGAGGTTCCAGTTGATGGTCCGTCCTTTGAAGACGTTGTGGTTGGCGAAGTGTTGGAACCAAAGCTCGGCCGCCAAGGCGTTGGAGAAGACGCGTTGGTCATAGCCGGAGGGAAGCGCCACCGGAACGAACGGGTTGAACATGGTGGAGGAGGATCGGGGGCGCTTTGGGTTTGCCATGAGAGAGGAGCAGAGCTATGTAGTGGAGAAGGAAGGAGTAGAGAGGAGGAGGAAGAAAGGATGGTATATAAAGGAGAGAGGGAAGATGAAGAGGTGAGTTTGAAAAAAAAAGGTGGAGGAGGGAACGGTTAAAGAGGAATGGTGATGGGGTAGTTGAAGAGGTGATTAGATGGGTGGAGTAAAAAGAGGAGAGAAAAGAGGAAGGGTAATTAATGGGAGGGAAGTTGAGGAGATGGGTAATAAATGATGGATTTGATGGAAGAGAGAGAATAAGGAAGGGATGGAAGGAAAAAGAGAGGAGGGAATAAAGAAGGGGCCCGCACAATCAGTTCAGCATTAAAGCCCGCTGTCGTCCGGCATGCCGTCGGTGTACCGTAGTATACCGTCGGTATGCCGAAGAACTAAACAGAACGTTATTCTGGTTAGAAAAACGGCATGCCGGCGGTATGCCGTAGTGTACCGACGGTATGCCGAAGATCGAAACAGAACTGAATTCTGCTTAAAAAAACGGCATGCCGCCGGTATACCGCAGTATACCGTCGGTGTGCCGAACGAGAAACGGTTAGGGATCAAAGGATAAAATGCCGAGTTCACGACAAAGGAAAGAGAAGCGGTCTTCCGGGAGAGGTTTAGTAAAAATATCGGCTAATTGATAGGTAGTATCAATAAATTCAAGATGGATATCTCCTTTTTGTTGATGGTCACGAAGAAAATGGTGTCTAATTTCAATGTGCTTCGTGCGTGAGTGACAAATCGGGTTTTTCGTGAGATTGATAGAGCTAGTGTTATCACATTTAATAGGGGTGCAAGAATGAGAAATACCATAATCTAAAAGTGTTTGTGACATCCAAAGAATTTGTGCACAACAACAACCAGCCGCAATATACTCTGCCTCAGTGGTTGAGAGAGCGACAGAGTTTTGCTTCTTACTAAACCACGATACCAATGACTTCCCGAGGAATTGACATGTACCACTAGTGCTTTTTCGGTCAATCTTGCATCCGGCAAAATCCGCATCCGAAAAGCCGTGAAGCTCAAAGGATGAGGATTTCGGATACCAAAGACCCATGTTAATGGTGCCTTTGAGATAACGAAAAATGCGCTTGACGGCACTCAAATGTGATTCCTTTGGATTGGCTTGATATCGTGCACACAAACAGACACTAAACATGATATCCGGACGGCTAGCCGTTAAATAAAGTAAGCTACCGATCATACCTCTATACTTACGAATGTCGACCGATGTGCCATCTTCATCATTGTCAAGCTTGGTCGTTGTAGCCATGGGGGTCCTCATTGATTTGGATGAGTCAAGGTCGAAGCGCTTGAGGAGGTCCCTTGTATATTTTGCTTGATTGATGAAGGTTCCTTTAGGTCCTTGCTTGATTTGTAACCCCAAGAAGAAGGAGAGTTCTTCCATCATGCTCATTTCAAACTCTTCCTGCATAACTTTGGCAAATTCTACACAAAGTGTGTTGTTAGTGGAACCAAAAATAATATCATCCACATAAATTTGAACCAATAAGAGAGTCCCGTCATGGGATTTAATAAAAAGTGTGGTGTCAACTTTTCCCTTTGAAAAATTGTGAGAAACAAGAAAAGAGCTAAGACGCTCATACCAAGCACGTGGAGCTTGTTTGAGGCCATAAAGGGCTTTATGAAGTTTGAAAACGTGGTCAGGAAATTGAAAATCTTCAAAACCGGGAGGTTGTTTAACATAAACTTCCTCCTTAATAATACCATTAAGAAAAGCACTCTTAACATCCATTTGAAATAGCTTAAAGTCATTAAAACAAGCAAAGGCACAAAGCATACGAATGGATTCAAGACGTGCAACCGGAGCATAGGTTTCGTCGTAGTCAATGCCTTCCTCTTGGTTATAGCCTTGGGCAACCAATCGGGCTTTGTTACGAGTCACTAACCCATCTTCATTTAGCTTGTTGCGAAACACCCATTTAGTTCCAATAATGGGATGATTGTTAGGTTTTGGGACAAGTTCCCAAACCTTGCTTCGCTCAAATTGATTAAGCTCCTCTTGCATAGCTATAATCCAAAATTCATCGAGAAAAGCATCATTAACATTTTTAGGCTCTATTTGAGAGATAAAAGCCACATTGGCACAAAGATCACGAGTGGCGGATCTTGTGCTAACACTTGAGGAAGGATCCCCAATGATGAGCTCCTTAGGATGATTGGTGACAAATCTCCATTCTTTTGGGAGATCCTTTGGAGGAGGCTCGAGAGGAGGAGACTCTTTTGATGGGGTCACAACTTCATTGTTAGATGAAGAGGGACGATCCTTAATAGAGGAGTTCTCCAATCCAAACGAGATGTCATCAATATCCTCGGAGGAGGAGAATGTAGAAGAGTTGAGTTCATTAAAAGAGACATTGATTGACTCTTCGACAACAAGACTTCTTTTATTAAAAACACGAAAACCTTTGCTATGAGTAGAGTATCCAAGGAATATTCCTTCATAGGCTTTTTCTTCAAACTTGCCTAGGTTATCCTTGGTATTCAAAATAAAACAATTGCAACCAAAAACCTTGAAATATTCAATAGAAGGAGTTTTGTTAAACCAAAGCTCATAAGGAGTCTTCTTAGTAATAGGTCTAATTAAGACCCTATTAATAACATGACATGCCGTATTAACGGCTTCCGCCCAAAAATATTGGGGGAGCTTATATTGGTTTAACATGACCCGGGCCATATCGCCGAGGGTTCTATTCTTTCTCTCCACAACACCATTTTGTTGAGGAGTACGGGGACAAGCAAAATCATGTCCAAAACTATTCTTTTCACAAAATCTTTTGAAATCAACATTATCAAATTCACCTCCATGATCACTCCTAATTTTGTTAATAGAAAAGCCTTTCTCATTTTGAACACGTTTACAAAAAGCAACAAATTCACGAAAAGTATCACTTTTGCAAGCAAGAAAAATAACCCAAGTAAATCTTGAAAAATCATCAACTAAAACAAAGGCATAGAGTTTGCCACCAAGGCTAGCTACTCTACTAGGCCCGAAAAGATCCATATGAATAAGTTGAAGGGGTCTTGTGGTACTCACAGAGTTGATGGATTTGAAAGATGACTTGGTCAACTTACTTTTCTCGCATTCTTCACAAACCATATCCTTCTTGAAGGGGATGCTAGGAAGTCCTCGTACAAGCTTCTTGGAGGCGAGACGAGAGATGGTATCCATGTTAGCGTGTCCAAGCCTCATGTGCCAAAGCCAACTCTCATCGTTCTTTGCAACTAGGCACCTGTCATTGTTAGTACCTTCAACAAGATAAAGAACATAAATATTGTTTTCTCTAATGCCTTCATACACAATAGTTCCATTGGAGCTATCGGTAATATAGCATTTGAGTTTAACAAACTTGATATCATAGCCATTATCGGTGAGATGGCTAATACTAAGGAGGTTATGCTTAAGATTAGTAACAAGACATACATTATTGATACAAGGATAAGGAGGAGAACCGATAGTACCATTTCCAATAATATAACCTTTTAGATTGTTACCGAAGGAGACATGTCCTTCCTTCTTCATCGATAGCGTTGTAAAAAGTGAAGCATCACCGGTCATGTGCCGTGAACAACCGCTATCGAGAATCCACTTGCTTCTAGCATGAGAAGGATTCGTCACCTACAACATAAGTTGAAGATGAACATTTTGGTACCCATGATCTTATGGGTCCTTGAGTGTTAGTCTTAGGAACCCATTTAAGAACTCTCATGTCAACTTGTTTTCTTGTATAACAAAAATTAGAAGTATGACCAAGCAACCCACAATAATTGCACATTAAGGAAGATCTAAAAGAAGAAGTGTGAGTGTTGTGCATATGTGAGTCTCTAGTGTGAGATGTTCTACCATGAGTGTTATGTTGATAGAAAAATGCATGATGAGAAGTTTTCTTTTTAACAAAAGGTCCTTTTCTAGTGTTAGAAGAGGAGTTGTGTGTAGTGTTCATGTAATGGTTATGCCTAGCATTGTGATGAGTGTGGGGAGGTCTAGGAGCATGCATGTGAGTGGAATTCTTATTACTAGAATTCTTACTCCGTGTAAGAAGATCATTATACTTAATAGAAGTAGAATATTCTCTTCTATTAGCATCTTGACATTTGCGCATGGCAAACTCATAAGAGCTTCTCATGGATTGAATCTCATCATCCTTTTTCTTGATGGTGTCAAGAGATTCTTGAAGTTTTAGTCTCAAAGACTCCACTTCATCCGTGTCGGAAATAGGAGATTTTCCCTTCACATCACTAATGATGCTTGAGAGCCTCTCTACTTCAAGTTGAAGAGCCTCGACCTCCTTAAGAGATTTCTTGTATTTATTCCGAACACCTTTGTGTTCTTCATGTAACTCAAGAATGGCTTTCTCCAAATCATCATAGGTGAGAGTGTTTAAGGAAAAATCATCAAGTACCTCATCGGTTGCCATGAGACAAACGTTGGCATTGTGTTTGCACTCCTTGTCATTGTCGGAGTCGCTTGCGTCGCTTTCACACCAAATGCTAGTGTTGGCGAATTTTCTGGAGGACGAGCTTCCCTTGCTTGGCTTCTCGTACTTGCTTGAATCTTTTCGTATCATCGGACAATCCCTTTTGATGTGTCCGGGTCTTCTGCATTGATAGCATGCCGGATCTTCTTTATTGTCCCGTCTAGAGCGGTTGGCCTTGTTAAACTTTAAGAACTTTCTGAAGTGCTTAGCTGTGAGAGCTACTTCTTCATCGTCGTCCGACTCATTGTCATCGGAGCTATCCTTGGAGTAGGACCTTGATGCTTTGAGAGCAAGAGTCTTCTCCTTTTCTTTGTTCTTCTCCTTCTCCTTCTCTTGAATGGAGGATTCCTCTTGATCCTTCATGTCAAGCTCGTGAGTCATTAGTTTACCCATGAGGGTCTCTAAGTTCATGATGGTAAGATCGTTCCCCTCAATGATTGCGGTAGCTTTAGGACTCCAAGCTTTCGTCAATCCTCTAAGAATCTTCCTTATCTTTTCATGAGCGGGATATTCCTTTCCAAGAGAAGAGAGAGGGTTAATAATATCACCAAAACGAGTAAACATGCTAGCAATAGATTCATCATGCTTCATTTTAAAAGACTCATATTCTTGCGTGAGTCTACTGATCTTAGATTCTTTCACTTGTGAGGTTCCCTCGTGTGTGACTTCGAGTAACTTCCAAATCTCATTAGAAGTCTTGCAAGTAGAGATGCGGTTGAATTCACTACTGTCAAGAGCACAGTAGAGAGCGTTCATTGCCTTGGCATCTCGACAGGCAAGCTTCTTGATGCTTTCGGCAAGTGTTTCTCGAAGGGTGTCAGAAGCAATATCCTCAACAGCTCTGGAAGGAGTAGGAAGGCCATTTATCACGCAATCCCATAAGTCGAAATCTATGGACTTGAGATAAATGCCCATCCTAATCTTCCAGTAGTTATAGTTGGTTCCATCAAATAGGGGAGGCCTATTTGTGGAGTGTCCCTCATTGTGAAACGTGTTGATGCTAGGGTTAGAGGCCATGGATCACTCAAGGAAGTAAATCCAAATCAAGAGAACTTGGCTCTGATACCAATTGTAGAACCCTAGAGGGGGGGTGAATAGGGAAATAAAAAATTAAACTATAATAGATGATGCAATAAGAACAATCTAGAGTAAAGAGTAGAAAGATCAAACGCAAACGCAAGGATGTATCCTGGTATCCTCTTTTGAGGCAATCCAGTCCCGGAACTCTCTCCGGCTTTAATCCACTATTATGCAAATAGTACACACGAGTTTGGATCCGAAGAACTCGCCAACTTCTACACGAGTTTGGATCCGAAGAACTCGCCAACTTCTACACACGAGTTTTCTTACGAAGGCTCGCCAACTTCAAACAAAAGAGAATGAAAGCTTGTTGATCTTCTAACACTTGAAGATCGAAAGTGTACAACTCTTAAATACTCTAGCACTTTGGGAGAGGATGACAATGAAAAGCTTGGGAGAGTATTAATGGTGGAGCTCTTGGTTGTTGGAAAATTTATGAAGGAGTTGGTGAAAAAGCTCAAGAGAGAGAGAGCTTCCTTTTATAAGACAACCAAGAGTGGAAGGCATTTAATGCTCTGAATGCACGCAGAACGGCATGCCGTCGGTATGCCGCGGCATACCGCCGGTATGCCGGCCAAATAGTAACGGTCATAAATATGACCGTTCAAGAGCATTAAATGCGGTCATTAATGCACATCAGATCAAATCGAAAATTGAATATTCGAAATCCGGTATACCGCCGGTATGCCGGAGCATACCGTCGGTATGCCGACAGAAAGTCACAGAAAGTTTTGGAGTTGCTAGAAACGGCATGCCGCCGGTATGCCGTAGCATACCGTCGGTATGCCGACAAAAAGACACAGCAACTTTTTGTGTTGCTAAGAACGGCATGCCGCCGGTATGCCGAAGCATACCGTCGGTATGCCGACTTTTCGAGACAGCAACTTTCTGATGTCCAGAAGCGGTATGCCGCCGGTATGCCGAAGCATGCCGTCGGTATGCCGCTTATTGTGACAGAAACATTTCTGGACACGAAAACGGTATACCGCCGGTATGCCGTAGCATGCCGTCGGTATGCCGCTTTTTGTCACAGAAACTTTTCTGGACAAAAGAACGGTATACCGCCGGTATGCCGGAGCATACCGCCGGTATGCCGCTCTGAATAACTTGATTTTCGATTTGTGCTTTAAGTTATCATCCATCCTTTAGTGTTTTACAGAAATACCTAGACCAGTACAGACTCGAAAACACTAAGCATGAAGACGCCGACTTTATGCAGGGAATGCCGGTGAACGCCACAGTCTTCAAGAAATCAGAACGTCCTTGATCTTCTGAGAGAATAAGAATCTGAAGAGCACAAGACTAAACTACGAAGATGCTGTTAATTACTCAAAATAAAATGTGCCAACACTATCATCATTCGGCTGAGGTAAGAGATAGCTTGTTCATGCCACGCATCATTGTTTTGTGCTAGTAGAGCGCCGAGGAAATGCTCCATCGCTCGCATATAAAGCAAAAACGGCTTTCCAATAACCGGGGCCACTAGAACTGGAGGTTTCGACATATATTCTTTAATATTGTTAAAGGTACGTTGGCACTCTTCATCCCATACGAAGGAGATGCCTTTCTTCATGAGGTGTGTGAATGGTTGACATCGTCCGGAGAGGTTAGAGATAAACCTCCTGATATAAGCTAGCCTCCCTTGAAGGCCTCTGAGCTCACGGAGATTTCTCGGGGGATCCATCTCCATGATTGCCTTTGTTTTCTCAGGTTCTTTATGGATACCCTGGGAGGTAATGACAAAATCCAAGAATTTTTTGCTGGATACGCCCTAGAAGGATTTGGTGGGATTCATCTTTAAATTGTGTGCTCGCATCAGGTCGAATACTGTCCTCAGATCGTGCAAATGATCTTCCTTAGACCGGCTTTTGATGTCGATGTCATCGACGTAACGTTCCACTGTCTTACGCAGGTGGTCTTTGAAGATGATACTCATAGCTCATTGATATGTGGCGCCGGCATTCTTTAAACCAAAGGGCGTGACTGTGTAACAGTATACGCCAATCGGCGTTCGAAATGATGTATGTCTTTCATCGTCAGGAAACATCTTAATTTGGTTGTATCCTGAAAAGCCATCCATGAACGACATACGCTCAAAGCCACATATGTTATCAATCATTATGTCCGTAATAGGAAGAGGGAACTCATCTTTAGGACATGCTTCGTTCAAATTTCGGAAGTCGATGCAAATTCGGATCTTTCCATTCTTCTTGAGGACTGGTAATATGTTGGCTACGCAGTCTGGATATTATTCCTCATGGATGAAGCCACTGGCTATTAGTTTGTTGACATCAACTTCGATAGAATTCATGATGTCTGGACAGAACCTTCGTTGCTGTTGCTTGATCGGCTTTGCGTCTGGATGAATGTTGAGCTTATGGAGTGCAACCTCGGGGTTTAGCCCTGGCATGTCTTCATAGCTCCAAGCGAACACGTCAATATACTCTCTGACGAGTTACAATAGCGACTCCCGCTCTTCGTCTGTCAGACTTTTACTAACGAAGACTGGCTTCGAAAAGGATTCATCGTCGAGGTCAACTTGTATGACCTCATCTTCGGTAGGGGGATCTCTTTGTTCGAAACGCTTCTCCCATTGCGAATCTAGCTGTTGGACCCAAGGCTCTAACTCAAGAAGTTCGGGTATGTCTTTGTCTTCTTCGTAGGCGTCAACAAATGCCATATTGAGAGACTAAGCTTGCCTGAGTACGTCTCCGATGCTGACATCTGAATCGGAAGTGGGTGATCCGGTCGAATGAGAATGCCATTCGCATTCCTCATCCGATCTCTCGGGAGTTATTGCGGGTGTAACATAGCCTAGACCATATCTGGTCTTGCCGTAATAATCCCATGGTTTTCCAGCCGGGACTGGCAATTGCAAAGGTAATCGCCGGCCGGTGCCGTGGTTCAAGCCTGGTGTAGTCTTCATATCATACCCCTGTTTTTGCATGAGGTACTTGGATCGGGAGCTATACAGATAAAACGGCAGTCTTTCGGTACCGGGCTCGAGATTGACTTCTTCTGGCCTGAAGGACTGTTGATCATTATTTCGGCCGAAGATGATTGGATGATCCTCTCCCGCGACTATGAAGTAAGCGCCTTCCACGGGAGTAAGTTGGTTCGTAGTATAGACATTTGTCACTTGTGTGTGTAAGTTGATGCCCATACCGTATTCCATATCATACATTACACGGAGCTTGTTAAGCACATGGTAGTTCAAAGATAACCCTTTATTAATAAAATAAGATATCTTCTCTGGCGGTATTACATCATCGGCAGAGGGAACATCAGTGTGTGCAGCCACATATTTGGCTAGCTCTAGCTCCTCTTCAGCCACCCCTGCATTATTGAAGATTGGAAGGATGACCTGGGTAGCTTGATCATCAAGGGTTCTACTGGTCGTGCTGGACGTGGGGTCGTTGGCTCACTAGTGGTCCTTGGCTCAGTGCTGAGCTGTCGATTTGTCCTGGGGAGACGAATGACCATTGGCTTAACAGAAGAATTTATCTCTTCTGATTGTTGTTGGCCGGCTCTTGGCAGTCTGATTGCCATTGGCTCCACAGTGGGTCTCAGCCCCTGGCTAGACCTTGGGAGTCAGATAACCATTTGCTCCTTTTGTGCAGTGAGCACCGGTAGACTGGTTACTTCTTTACGCAGAGAGGCTATAAGAGGTGCAGTTCTGCCTGGTTTGCGGGCCTGAGATGGATCTTCAGAGGTTCTTCTGATCACATTGTAGCCTCTGTTTGATCTTGAGCATCCTCTTTGACCAGGTACTTTTTCGATATCTCGTACAAGCAGGCATCCGAATAGTAGGATTCAACCCCTTTGAAGGGATCGACGTCGGCAAATTTCGTTCTTACGAAGTTGTGTTTGTCGACATATTTGAAGCACTCGTGCAATATGGAGGGCACGATCATATAATCGTGTATCCAAGGATGCCCCAGGAGAATGTTGTAGGACGTATCTGTGTCTATGACATAGTAAGTCACTTCCGACTGGAGGTCGCCAATTTGGTATTTCAGGCGAATCTTCCCAATATGATAGCTTTTCCCTGAATTGAAACCGCTGATGGCGGTGTTGGTAGGTGTCAGCCGATGCATAGGGATGCCCAGGAGGTGAAGCAAGCTCTTCGGAATGATGCTTATTGAAGAACCAGGATCAATATGCATCCGATGTACTTTGATGTCACCGATGTATCCAGTGTGATACAGAGGGCGATCGTGTAGGTTGGTCTTGATGAGCATATCCTACAGAGTAAACACGATATTGGACATTGCACCTGTACAAGCACTGTCCTGGAAATTTGCTGGCGAACTCTCTCCTGTAAGCTTGACCTGAGCCAAATAAGCGTCGGCATTTTGGAGTGCTTCGCTCAGTACGACGCGAATATCCTTGGAGAGCCTCAAGAGTTCATATAATGACAATTTTGCTGGTGTGTTGGCCAATTGTACAGGATGTCAAAATTGTAAGCTCTCTCCAGCCCCTGAGGTGCGTCTTTACAGAGCGGCTTGTTGAAGCGGGTCTCCTTTGGCTTAGGCTTGTCGGTCGGCGGAGGCTGAAAAGGTCCTGGATCATCAATAGTGGTCGGCTGACGATCTTCAGCCGAGTTACCCGGTATGGGTTTAGATTATGCACCGGACCGGGTAATGACAGCTATTGCTTCTTCGGTTCCGGCTGAAATTGTGTGGCAAGACTTAGCCTTCCCGCCCTTCTTCTTGCCGGTGGAGGATGATGCTGACTGGGTTACTTCAGGCACCAAGTCCGGGTGGACCGACATAACCTCCCCTCATGACGTGGTGAGGGACACCAGCCCAGTCGTCTGGTCTCGGGGAGGTAGAAGATTAGTGACCTCCATTGTTGCCCAGGGGATGGGTACTACGCCATCTTGTGTCCTCGTTGGAGGGAAGCTGTCAAATTGGACCAACACCATGTTGGCAGCCACAGTTACCTCGTCGAAATCAATAGACAGAGCCTTGGAATCGATGAGGTTCTGGATATACCACTTCAATTGGAAGCAATCCTGAGTAGCTTGGTGGACGTAGCGGTAGAAGTGACAGTACTTCGGGCTTTCTATCTCTGCAGGTCGAGGTTCACGTCTCGGTGGAGGGAGCTGAATTCTATCGCCTTGCAAGAGCATGTCAAAGATGGGCTTGACATGGCAATCCTCGAAGGAGTAGGTCACCTTAGGCCACTGTTTCTCTATCTACTTTGGTTCAGGCTTCTGTGCTGTATCGGCAACCAGAGCCTGTTTGCCTTTGGTGTCCCGGTTATTAGAGGAACTTTTGCCGTTGTTGTTGTTGTTAGTATTAGGGCGTTTGTCCTTATCCTTTCCATCCGAGATATGTAGCCCCAGTTGGCGAGCCTTCTTTAATTTTGCTTCTGCGCTAGTGGCGCTGATGATGAAGGTCTTCCAGTCTTTATATTGATCTTCGCCCATCCAGAGGCTGATTGTGGGGAGCAGCCTCTTTTGGCAAATCTCAATTAAAGAAGAGTCTGGCTTACCAGAGGGCAATTTTATCGCGGTTTGGCAAAACCGTTCTATGGAATTTCTTGTCTGTTCTTTTTCTCCTTGAACAACGTCTATGAGGTTTAACATCGTCACATCTTGTCCAACCTTGTAGAACCTTTCCAAGAACATATGTTTGAAGCCGGCAAAGGAATGGATGTAGTTATCCGGCAGGTTGCGATACCAATCGAACGCGACCCCCTCCAATTCTTCGATGAATAATCGCGTGAGGATGGCATCGTCATGCGGCAGATGGTCTGTTGTGACCTCGAAGTAGGTCATATACCGGCTCGCAGAGGTCTTCCCGTCATATAGATTGATATTGAATGGTTCGTATCGTGGAGGAAAGTAGACATCTCTCCATACAACGGGATACGGCTGTCGTATCCTGAGGTCCTGAGAGGATTCTCGAGCGTGAAATATTGTACGGAGCTCCTAGACTTCTCTTCTCGCTTCCCTAGCTTCTTCTGCAGCAGTGGGAGCCGATATTCTGGGTGGGTTGTTGCTCGGGGTTGGCGTGGTCGTGTTTGAGTTCGCATAGACGGCGGGACCCAAGCTTGTTTGACCAGGTGTCCTTTCTTATAGAGCCGAGAGGGCAGCCTTGATCTCGTCCACTAACTTAATCAAGTTTTGGAGTATGGCCTCAAGTGTGTCGAGGCACTGTCGATCACTGGGACCGTCCTGGTCGTTATCAGTCATGAATACCGTCCTCACATGAGGAGAAGTGGAGGGAATTATAGAAGACGTGCCCTCCGAATCATACCTTCGCATAGAGAAGTCGTTGGGTATGTGGAAATATTCTCCTCTGGTTCGGGCTTGGAGGAGGTGCTACCCCCTGCATAGGAGGTTGCCTTGTCTTGGCACCTGTGGACGTTTTCAGGGACGTCTGAGTCTGTTGTATCTGTTGGAGGGATTGTTTCCCCTGGTTCATCTTCCCGAAATGTCAGATTGTTGTGGATGTTCCAAGGAGTGCTACCCCCAGCTCCAACTATCCCCAGGGATGTAGATGGCGAATTCCAAGTGATGAAGATTTCTTCTTTGAGCGGGTACCTTGATAAACCCCTCCTGTAACGGCTGTGGACAACCTCCTAGATGAGAGTTTCTTGGCCGTGTTGGTTGAGATTGTCGGGCAGGACATATTTATTTTCTTTCCTTCCTTGCCGGTAGGGACCTTCCGGGTAGAATTACAGGAGGCGAAAGGAAGCGTCTCGTCCCCCGAGCTTTGTTGTAGGACCGGTCCTAGCTGCTGCAGTCGTTGGAAGATGGACTTGCGGTCCTATTGTACTGCTGTCTTGTTGCAGCAGCAATTGACAACGACTTGAGTGCAGTAACGTCCATGGAAGGACTCTTTACACGCCAAGGTTTCTTCTTTTTCCTTACGCTTGTGAAGGATCACATCTCGCAAGTCAAGGACATCTCGATCAATCTTTACACTCGCTTTGTGGGCCCGAGTATGCCGAGCACACGAGTGCGTAGGTTAAAAGCACTTGCCCTCGATCATTGTTGGGAGACTCTTGAGAACTACCCTGTCCGTTTGCCGTCGGGGGCTGAACACGGGCGGTTCTGTACAACTTTTCATCAGAGGCCCGCATAACAGTTAGCGGGACTCTCTGATGGTCAGTAGTTGCGACAGTTGACTAAGTTCGACGAGCCTGCGCTGTCCTAGACTTCTTCGTTCTAGCACTCGAGGGTGCGTAGTAGGAAGAGTCCAAGCTGTGCCGCGTAGAGTCTGGCGCATCCTCATTGGGGCTTCTGAGGTCAGGCCCGCATGAAAGGCGGTCGAAGACTGAAACCGAGCCGCATAGGGCGGATGGTCGGCGGCTAGGATTGGATGCCGCATAGGTCATTTCCCTGCGGCTGAGATTGTTGGCCGCTTATGCATTCTTCCTGCGGCTGAGATTGGTGGCCGCATATGCATTCTTCCTGCGACCCACACCCTTATACGGCTTCTTCTTGGACCGCATGGTGTTTCTGTTTGCCCCCGTAAGTCCAGCTTCGTAGTGTTTTCCTTTGTTGGATTTGGGGACAACAGGGTCCTCTACGGCCTGAAGTGGGGTCGCATGTGAGTCTTCTTCGCCATCTTGAGCAGCAGAGAAAACTTGTTCCAGAGCTTGGTAAGAGGCAACGGTTTTGGGCCTCCACGCCCTACGGGCCTTCTTTAGGCCGGCTCGCTTCTAGATTGGACTAGCGCTCCCTTCGGAGAGCATCTCTTCGAATGCTTGCTGGTCGAAACGAAAAACAAGCATTTGTTGCGTAGAACCGAGTTTGGCTGTGTCCGATTGTGTCACCAACTTATCAGCAGTGGAGAAGTTAGTCTCCAGCAGAGTCGTCATCGTGTTTGCCATTGATCATCGTAGAACAGAACAATTTTATGAGAGAACTGAACTTGACTCACAATTATAAACTCGTTTGTACAAAAGAGAGCCTAGGAACAAATCCTAGAAAAAGCAATCTAAGTACAATTGTTTAGTTTTGATTCTGGGGGGTGACGGTAGAGGCTCGGGAAAGTGCTATCAACTCTGCCTTACTCCTTGGACTATCGAACGCAACCTCGGCTCAGGTCAAGAAATGCACTATGAAGACACGAAGGGAAGAGTCTGCTTCTGAGCTTTGTGTGCTTTCCTATGCGTCTCTATGCTTCCTTTGCAAGGGAATAACACCTTGTTATTTATAGGAATTCATAAGGAATGGGATGTACAGCCACGTGGTAAATTTTGGGCCACATGGTTATAATTGTGCCTCGAGACTCGGTTTATAGTGGACAACTGGGGGTTGGTTGAGATTGATCATGATCTGTTTGTTGCAATAAATCTGAACTGTTAAGACTTGGTCAATCTCTGTCACGTGTCTCAACTACTATTCTGTTGCGAGCCGCATGAAGGATGTATCCTGGCTGAGCCACATGAGGAACTATTTCATAACCGAGCTGCATGAAGAATGTCTCATGACTGAGCCGCATGAAGGACGTCTCATAACTGAGCCGCATAAAGAATGTCTCATGACCGAACCGCATGAAGGACGTCTCATAACTGAGCCGCATGAAGAATGTCTCATGACCGAGCCGCATGAGAGATGTTTCATGATCGAGCCGCATGAGAGGTGTCTCATGACTGGGCCGCATAAGGAGTTTCTCATAAGCGATCCACATGAAGAGTTTTATAGCTGAGCCGTATAAAGAGTCTCCTTTGGTTCGTGAACTGTGCCGGATGTCATGATGATTTTCTCATCTTTTCAGGAGCACGTCACGTCTTATCTTCGTGTCAGAGCTGTCACCATTGTGTCAGAGTAATTATGGCCAGCTACATAAGGAGACATTTATTTCTTAGGCTGATTTTGAATCGCATAAGGCTTCCCGTTGCTCTTGGGCCGCATGAAGATTTCTAGGTTTTGAGCCGCATGAGGCTCCATGTTGATTTCAAGCCGCATAGAAAATCTCCTTCTTTTCTATGCTTCTACAATAAGGCTCCTCGTTGCTCTTGGGCCGCATGAAGCTTTCTGGGTTTTGAGTCGCACGAGGCTCCATGTTGATTTCAAGCCGCATAGAAAATCCCCTTCTTTTTCATGCTTCTACAGTAACTTGACTTGAGTAGAAAATAAACTTGTCCCTGTTCCATATTAGTATGTAAATGTGTTAGTTAAAATTTAAATTAATTAGGTGTTATCATTTAGTGACTATGGATTTTTTCGATGAAGTCATGACCCGTAACTTGACTTGAGCAGAAAATAAACTTGTCTCTTCCATATTAGTATGTAAATGCGTTAGAGTGATTATGTTTTTTTTTCGATGAAGTCATGACCCGTAACTTGACTTGAGCAGAAAATAAACTTGTCCCTGTTCCATATTAGTATGTAAATATTTTAGTTAAAATTTAACTCTGGTGTTATCATTCAGTGATTATATTTTTTTTTCATTAACAAAATCTAACTTGCAAGGCCTATATAAGAGAGGATTTTTTTTTTTGTCATGTTGAGAAAATAAATATACAAGAAGAAAAAACTGGCACAGAAGAAAATAAACATATTATTTGGTGTTTGTTCTAAATTGTCAGGATTATTTCTCATTTGATATAACTACTAAACATGTGCATTATGAAAAAAATTGGCCATGTTCAATTTTATTTGTCTAGGCAAGAAAATAAACATACAAGAAGAAAATAAACTGGAAGAAAATAAACCCTAACCCTACATCATCTATAGATCTATACATAGTAAGTATAAAGCATAAAGCATATGCTTCCTGTTATGTAAAATAATCATACCTATCTATACATCTATACTTACCAGTCTCGGGCTCTCGAGGTCGAGGGAGACTGGAGAGTCACGACTATGACTAGTGTAAGGAAAGAGACCGGACTGGAGAGTCTCCACTCAATGGATACTAGTGAGTCTCGAGGGAGAGGAGACTGGAGAGTCTCGAGGGATACTCGAGGTTAGCCGACACAAGAGGAAGAGTTAGAGAGAGAGAGAGAGAGAGAAATGGAAAGAGAGGTTTACTCGTTTAGGGTTAGAAAATAGTAATTAGCACCCACCTCCCTATCCCCCGGGATATGGATGGACCGGCCCTAATTAACATTGTTAGTAGTGGATTCGGTTTAGTTCGATTTTAAGCAGTTTATGGAATAACCAAACCGTAGTTGAACCAAATCCGTCGGTTGTTTAAGAAGTCCAGTTGTACCAATCCGACCGGACCATCGGTTCAATTAAAAATCGATTGGTTCGATTTAATCCGGTAAGGCCCAAATGTGCACACTCCAAGTCAGGGACATGCCCCCATGGAGATATACATGAAAAGAAAGGAAAAGAAAGACACTTCATATGATCTCAAAGCGCTATCACAAAAGATACAAATGAATGAGCAAGGCAAACCAAATAATAATTGTACTTAAATAGTACATGACTATCATTAATTAGTTGCAGTATCTTACTGATCTTGACCAGAAGCAAACTTTGATGCATGGGACACATCTGTTCTTGACAACTTACTAACACCTAGTTTCGTGTCATATGCTGGGAAGCAACCATTAGCCTTATCATGTTTATCTGGAAGAGCAGCAACATGATTTTCCTATGCAATCTTGTCCCAGTTAGCATGCATAGTGTAGTGATTTGCTAGCTCTAACTAGAACATTCTAGGATCTAGTTACAAATGATATAGATCCATAGTAATATTAACTCCTTTTTATATTAATTGTTAAATATATTAATTAGAGTTCACTTATTTGACCACTATTCGCTTGAACCTAAATACGATTGAAGAGTAGTACGTACGTACCTTTTGATTATCATCTTCATTCTCTTGCTAAGAATACCATTCTATTGTCTTGGTTCAATTCATATATGATTTGAATAGCAAACAGTTTATTGATGAGAGTTGCTTTCTACCTACAAAGGAAGAGTATGCTGGAAAAGTTTGTTCGACATGTAACCACTTAAGCTACTATGTTCTGATACTGATAATATGCTGTTGCTATGTTGAGGTGATCTGGTCACTAGTACTCCTAAGTCGGCAAGGCTGACAAGTGAACTAGATGCACGCAGCGCACATCTTATATATTATAAAAATAGGAAATTGTAATTAATACAGATTAGGTAACCATCATATATAGTAGTCATGTTCATGTGCACGTTATGGTGTGTAATGGGCCCGGCAACCCGGAATTCGGCCGAGCCAGGTCCAATCAATGCCGGTCTGGGTCCACACCGACCTAGTCAACGGACCGGTCCGGCTCGGCCCATGAAGCTAGGGGGTCCGGGCTGGGTCCTGAATTTCGGCCCGATAGCCCGATCCGACCCGGTTACGAAATGGGGTCGGTCCGGTTAAACCCGTAAAGTCCGGTTAACCCGGGCCGGCCACCGACCCTATCCAAGACCAGTCCAGGCCCGGTCTGGTCCAAAATTCTGTAACTGTTTTTAATTTTTTTAATCGTTGGGGGATATTTTGTCCAAAATACTCCCGTTTTGGTGGCGTTATGGCCGTTTTAGAGGTATTTTGATCATTTTGCTAAAAATGGCAAAAATACCCTATAACAACTATATTTTAGGGGTATTAGGATATTTTGCAGCAAAAAAATTCTAAAAATAGGCCATAAATTATGAAAATTAACCCCAACAACTTTTTTTTTCCTCTCTTATAATATATAGAAGCAAAGCAATTTTTGAATATTGGAGTAACAACATTCTGGAGTCCAAAGTGCAATGTTCTTGAGGATTCAACTTCTACAAAAAATTTCGAAGGCTTCAAGTTGACGTTTCAAGTAATTTTAATATTACAGAATGTTTTTTCTGATTCCGAATTTTTTAATTCCGAAATTTTCTTTCCTCTCTCCCTCTCCCTCTCCCTCTCTCTCTCTCTCTCTCTCTCTCTCTCTGTTAGAAAAACAAATTCTTCTTTTCTCTTTTTATTTCTAAAAATTAATTTTTAAAATATGGATGCTACTGGTTCTAACCACCCTTATGTAGGTGATTCGAAACAAAATTTTGCTTATTATGCTGATTTGTTTGAACATAATCATCTTCCTAATTCTGTGCCACCGACACAAATATTACCTCCTAAAGTGAGAAGCATGACTACTAATGTTACAATTAGAAGGAAAAAAAAATTACGGACTTATTATAAACAACATATGTCACTGATAATGAGGGCGCACCGCTTTTAGATATAAAAAACCAAATTCCAATAACTAAAGCTGCACAATGCAAGAAATGTAAGCAAATTTATAAAAGGAAAAAAAATGAGGGCACAAACAATTTAAGAAGATACTATAAAAGTTGTTATGGTAAGAACACATTGCATGGTAGAATAACAAAGATAAGCACCTGTCCTCAAGGATCTTCTATTGGTAACTTTACTTATTCTGATGCTTGTAACAAAACTGAATTAATAAAATATATTATTTGTGATAGACAATCTTTTGTATTCAGAGAAAGTGATTGATATGTTAGTAATTTTTTATCTAATAGGGCCGACCCTTCCCCAGTGCTGGTACGAATCACGAGGGCCGAAAAAATTATTTTAACCATAAATATGTTAGTAACTTTTATCTAAATTTTGACTAGTATGTACCATGGACCCTTTTTACATAAAGCTATTGTGGGTGGTTACTAAGTTAGACTTTATATTATAGGTTATTAATTCAATTTTTGATGGGTAAGTTTTGATTTTTATTTACATCTTTTTATTTTTTTTAATATTTTCATTATGCATAGGGCCCTATTTTGAATGTTCGCCCGATCCCTAATGAGCTTAGGGTCGGCCCTGACTCTTAATCCTTATTTTTAATAATGTTTCTAGATCTACTATATATTTCAAATAAAAGGATGACTAAAAGAAAGTTTTGTAAATGTTAGTAAATTTGCTCTAACTTCCTATATATGGACTACTAAACAAAATTACGCTTATATTTGTATCACGACACATCCAAAATAGATGTTGAAAAATATAGTATTTGTCTATGATCTTTAGAATTATCACATACTGGCTCTGTAATCGGTGGCATTATAATACAATTTTTACGTGAATATGATATTCTCAAGAAAGAAAATCAATTTTTTTTAATAATTCTAGTAGTAACATTTCTTGTATTAATATTTAAATTATATTTTTTATCTATTATAGAAGGACGATTTTCCATGTAAGATGTGCTTGTCTTATTATTTATTTAGTCGTACAAGAATGCCTTCAATTCTTTCAAGCAAATTTAGAAATGTTATGTTTACAAAGTTTGAACACTTTTACAAGTAGACAACAAGCTTTTAATTTTTTATCTGCACAACATGGTATAAGTCAACTACACCACGTAGGTTACTACGTTATTTTGTACGAACACTAATATTTAACATATTGTAAATGTTATATATATATATATATATATGTATATATATATATATATACTAGTAAATGTACGTGCTTTGTACGTATAATAATGTAGAGTAAGAACATTATGCAATTATAGACAAATATCTTTTCTAACTCATGTGGTTAAGGTGGGAGGTATTCTTCATATTTGGTTGAGTTTGATTCCCTATGTTGAATATATATAACAATTTTAAACTTTTTTCGACATTTCCTTACACAATTTTTTTTAAAATAAAATGGACCATGATATACAAACGGCTTAGACGGCTCATTTTTGAGCCATTTTGAAGCCTCATTGTATATTGGTATATATATATATATATATATATATATATATATATATATATAATATTATGTGTGTGTGTGTGTGTATACATATATATACACACACACACATTTTTTATCCTTCCATATGACCCACGTTGCGGCTCCCGCGTCCCCTTCCTCGCCGGAGCGCCTCGCCTCGGCCTGCGCGCCGCGCTGGGGTGGCCTCGAGCCACGCGCCCCTGACCCCGCTCTCGGGCAGCCATTCCGTTCGGGCAGTGCGCCCTCGTGCTGCGCGCCCTCGGCCCGCGTGCGTTCCCCCCTTGGTTCGCACGCAGGGGGGACGCGTCACCACCCTATTTGAATTTTTGATTTTTTGAAAAAAAAAACCCATACTAGCAGTCCCTCTTAATTCCACCATAGGGCCGAGCGCCCCTGCTGTCCACCTCGTGCTTGCTGCCGGTGCTGATGGAACCACTGCTGCTGGGTCTGTAGTGCCCCCCTCAGCTGGCCTGCTGGAGCCTTGGCTCCACCTCCTTGAGCTCCTCGTCCAAAAGCCCCAGGGAAATCCTTCAACTGGTAATCTTCCGTACCACAAAGTAGGCACTTGCCTAGCTTCTTCCTGCACTCATAGATCATATGCCCCGGCTTCTTACAGAAGGCACAAACGACTACCTGCTGCTGACGGGGTGCCTGCTGCTGATGCCTCTGCGACTGCTGCACCTGCTGAAAAGGTGTACGATCCTGCTGCTGATACTGCTGCTGGTGCTGCTGCTGATACTGCTGAACTGGCCTCTATGGCTGCTGATGCTGGAAGTGAGGCTTCTTGGCCTGACCCTGACTGCTGCTACCACCCTGGAAGTTACGACCCCTCTTCTGCTTCAATCCTAGGTCGTCTTCCGCCGCCATAGCCCCAGAAAATATCTCAACAAATGTAGCATTCCGGTCGCTCTTAGTCAACGACCGAACCTCTCTAATAAAGCCTCGATAAAACTTCCTCGCCTTCGTCTTCTCAGTCAAGTCATCTATAAAACGGGCCAATCTATAGAACTACCCAGCATACTCAGCTACCGTCTGGTTCCCCTGAACTAGACCCTCGAACTGTGCCTCGATACCTCCCAAGGCCACATTAGGAAAGAACTACTCCTTAAACAGCTCCTTGAACTGGGCCTAAGTCTGGCCCTCAACTCCCACCCTGGGATCTGTCTAATACCACGCACGGGCCAAGTCCTGCATTTGGCTGCCCGCCGTCTCGATCTGAAGTCGAGCTGGTATCTCCACCAGTCGAAAGATCTCCTCAATATGCTCTATCCAGTCGTCTACATAATGGATGCCCTCTGTGCCGAAGAACTCTCTGGGATGCATCTTCTGAAAGTCCTGTATGTCCTTCTTCCTCTGACGGGGCTGCTGCTGGACCCTCTGAGCAGTAATCATCTCGACTGTAGTACGAACCAGCTGGTGTGCCTTATCGATCCCTTGACAGAAATCTGCAGTCTGCCTCGTCTGCTGCTGCTGGTGGGACTCCAGAATCCTCTCCACGAGGGAGAAAAGATATGCAGCATCTACCATCCCCGCAGGCGGAGGCTGCTGCGGTGGAAGGATCTCAGGATTCACAACGCTCGGCCTCCTGACTGGTGGAGGTGCTCCTCCAAAAGCTGCAGAAACACCGACTCCTGAAGGCTGCACTGGCCCTGTGGCACCGGGAGCTGGCTGCCGCTGAGGTCGAGAGGTACTAGACCCCTCTCTAGCGTCTACCAGTCCAGGACGATGCGATCTCGTCTCAACCATCCTGGAGACACAGATCAAACAAGAAACAATTACTGAGAATGAGTCGAATATCAAATAATGACAGTTTAAAATTCTAAGGAAGACAATAAGCAGCAAAATAGATATACGGAATCTAATACGGAGTTTTCCTAGTGTGATTGAGTACATTCAAAATATACTAATTCCTACTGCAGGCTACAACGATATTCTAGTTCGAATACCACTACATTTCCAACCTAGACCTGCATGGGCCACCACTAAAAATGTGTCACGACCCGCACCCTAGAGTAAGGGCACGAGACGTGGGTACGTCCATCCTACGCTGCAGTGTTGGCGGTAGAACGCTGTCCTAGGTCACAACATCTAACATTTTAAGGTAATAACTGTTATACTCCCCAAATGGGGGTGACATAACAGAATATATCTCAATCACGTCTAAGGTAGAACAAGATAAAGATTGTATGATATAAAAGATGCAAGATCCAAATCCACATGAAATACAATAGAGAGAAAGCTAAGTGTCTAGATAAACTCCACTGACAACTAGAAATAATACAGATTCAAATATACAACTCAATCTCCAATACTATGAAATAAGATAAAGATATTTATGGAGCAACAGTCTCTACAGCTAAGGGATCCTACTGGAAGTCCGGATCGCAAGTGTCCTCTAAGGCTGTCCCATAGAAAGTATCAAAGCAGGCCTCCTCCTCGTCCTCTGTAAAATTTTTAACAGGTCTAATCAGGACGGGAACGAGCACATATCTCTCAAAATAGTTCATAACAGGTTAGGAGTATAAAGCATGCAATAGAGTAAAATACAAGAAATGCTGGAAAGAAGTACGGAAAAATATGAGATATTTTATAACTGAAAGTAAATACATGATAAGTAAAGATTGTAAGTGGCTAAGTGATTTAGAGTACAATATCGTTATGTAAACGGCTTAGGGGCACATGAATACAACTAAGAAGCACATGAATACCTACTGGGGATAATGATCATTTAACCAATTCTATTCACCCCGCCCCAATCAATACACAAGGATCCATTCAAGTTACGTTATTGACACATGAATACAGCTAAAGATACGTGAACTCATGTAATGAATAGTATATGAAGCACATGATAGTACATGAAGGCACATGAGAACATGTAAATACATGAACTAGTACGAGTACAAGGAGTACCTGATGCACATGATAAAGTACATAAACATGAAATACCCGATGCACCCGTAGAGGGATAACATCTCATGAAAGGATCCATATAGTACTAATTCGTGAAGATACGTGTCAGCATCAAGTAAAGTAATCTAGAGCAAGAATATAGTCCAGACAGGTATGAAAAGATCAGAGAATGTACTCGCCTGCTATCTGAATGTCCAAGATGAAAGTACTGTCCGAGAAGTGGTGTCTGGCTCCTATTTAGAACAGTACAAGTCACAACAAGTCCAGAATGGTAATAAGATGCACTACAATGCATTCTACATGAATATAGGTCAATATAAGCCAAAGTCAACCCTTGGTCAACTCTGGTCAGCCCTAGAAGTTAAACTAGGTTAAACCTAAGTCAACCAAGTCATTCTAGGTCTAAACAAGGCTATACAAGTCTATCTAGACTCTATACTGACAAACAGATACACCCATAGGCTAAGAGCCTAGGCTATAGGTTATCATGCCTAAACCAACCGACAAATCACATGACCAATATCTATTTCTAAAATAATACACATGTTGATATATTTATATATCTAATATAGAAATACATAATAGTATATAGGTTACCTTTATGTACCACACATACATATATATCTAATATATATAATAATACACGCACATTATATAGGATACATATATGTATATACATTTCACATATATATATACATGTATATATGTATATACACATGTGTATAGGAATAAAGGGCAAGCATTCACATGTGTGTGTGAGCTATGGCATGTGTGTGTGTGGGTGTGTGAGAATACAAGAGTGTGTGTGGGTGTGTGAGAATACAAGAGAGTTTTGTGCTCAAGTGTGTGAGTGAGAGGCAAGAGTTGACAGGCAATAACCTATGTGCAGTGTGCTGAGTGAAAATTAGTGAAACATATGTGCTCTTGTGTCAAGGAGACAGTGTATACAGGAATGGAAAAGTTCAGAATTAACAGTAGCAAGTATCATATCCTGGAAATCCGTTAATGCCAAACTGGAAATACATTTCAGGTGAAAGTGTACCTATGTGTAATAAAAACAGGCAAAAGTGGTACAATAACAGTGAAGTTTTAAGGGAAAACAGTGGCTAATCATTTCAATATCAATTTCAGTTAAGAGGAAAGAGCCAAATCTTAGGTTTTAGGAATCAGTAGGGAGGAAACCAAAATCCCAGTTTTCAATCAAAGTCTAATATCCCATTTCAAATCATAAACCTCTTTCGAATGTAACATTAGCTAACATGAAATAACAATCCTGTGGAAGTAATTTAACAGTGGAAACATCAATAAAAGTGGAATTCAAATGTTAAGAAATTTAGAAAACAGTGAGGGTGATAACATGAATACATTTGACAGTGAATAGGAAATTAATCAATGAGATCAGTTAACCAATTACCCAACCCAGTTGACAGTCACAAATTCGAACCCAACTCAATACCAAAACATCCCAAATCGAACACACAGCTCCTGGAACATCTCAGGAAATAGGAAATGAGTTCAATTATAGTTCATATATAGAACTAAACTCAAATCAAACCAATGTATCCACTGTATCATTCAAAAACCAACACGAAGTCCAAATTCCCATTCACACATCATAAAGCCTAATCGAATTGTAAAGCTAAGCTAAATATAAACTAACAATATGTGGGAAAACATTTAACAGTGAAAACATTACTTAAAACTGGGATTTAAAAGTAAAGGAAATAGGAAAAACTAAGTATCAGTATCAGTATCAGTGTTCATGCAGTCAACCCAATTTTCGAATCCAAATTCACATCAACGACTAAATTATCATGTAAACCTAATCAAACATATATCATACATCATATTTATGATCAAATTAATAATTAAAATTACTAATTAAATCATCAAAACTAAATTAAAAATAGGGAAACAATAATACACTGATACACGCACAGTGCTCACGCTGTGCACGCACGACATCGTGTCCGACATGACACGAGGGGTCGTGAAACTTGGCACACGTGGTGTCAGTCAATGCCCTATCGTGTGTGTCAAGTATTACGTGTCCTAATGGCGTGTCCACTGCGCAAATGACCCCGAGCAGCAGGGCAAGGAATCTGCGCGCGCGCGCGTGGTGCACCCGCGTGTTCCCGTGTCCGTGGCGACATGACACGACATGAATACAATCTCAGAGCAATGGAATCTCATAAGCAAGGTCACAAACTAAATTCCTATTCAAAAATATTCCTGAAATCTAATCGAAATGCCCTTTGGGGCATTTCATCAAACACCTATATACATGGACTGATACGTGTCCGATATAGACACGTATCGGACACGAATCCTAGGGTTAGCTATACCTACAGCTAGGGTAGGCCTAGGGCTTTCTAAATATACAATAAAAACAATATTCTATGGTGTAGATTCAAAATTACCTATAGGTTTGCAAAGGCTCAAAAAGCCCCAAATGAGAGTGGATCCTCAAGCCACCAAACTCTCCCAAATTGCTTCTTCCCTGAAATTTCTTAATACCAACAGCAAGCAAAATAAATTTAGGACCTATTGCAATTGGTTTGGGGAAAAAAAGGAATTAAATAGGAATTTCTATGAATTAATGAAGATGGAGACTTACCTCTTTCTCAAACTTGCAAATATTTCTAAAGGAGGCTAGCCCTAAATTCTAGGAGGCATTAAATGGAGGGGAGGGGGGGATTGGCTTGGCAGGCCATGGGCTGTGTTAGGATAGGGTTCACTTGGTGTTAGGCTTTGGGCCTCTAAAGCTTAAGTCACAAATTATGACTTGTGAAATCATAAGCCATTAGCTAGCCTAATCAATTCATAATCTCTCCAAATAAATTCTAATTGGTTAAATATCACTAACTTAGCTCAAGCTAAGGTTACACACTCTAACCATGTAGTCAATGACCTAGGTTAGCTTCTAGGACAGTCTCCTAAGTCAACACTAGTCAAGGTCAAATAATAGTACCAAATCAATTATACTAAAAATTACTAAAAATTATAATAATTATAATTAATACTAATAATTCCAAAATAATTCCAAAATTTTTAAAAAAAACCAAAATACCCTCAAGCTAAAAATGTGGTAGTGACAATGCATGTCTGCCAGAAGACGACGATGATCGGGGATGGCGGCCCACGACCGCATGCCACTTGTCTGGCCGAGCACACTGCGAAGCCTTCCAAAGGTTCAGTCGACCACCGCAGCTCATCTGCTTCGATACCAATCTTTAGGCCTCGACGACGGATGCATTCTACAGCCTCATTGCCGGCCCAATTATGGATCCTACCCTAATCTCATTTATTTCCAGAGGCATCCCATAAGTCCTTGATGCTGCTATTTTTTTGGCCTGCCAGACGACTAGGAAGCAAGGTTTCTCCAGCCCAGCTTTTAAGAAAAGTCGAGGATTCTCCATTACCCAAATATAGGCATATCACTGGTTCAGCCATAGTGCGCCGATGAGGATACGTCGCCACGTCGCTGAGGATCTGCTGTTGGGGATGGCCTGAGATGGGTGAATGTGCTTGAAGTATCTGGCCTTCATGAATCTAGCCCATAAATTCTGACTCGTACGCAGTTCTACCACAGCTTCATCGAGAAGGCATCAACAATGTGAGAGCGTATGGCGAAGCCCATGCCTCCTTCCTTGGTAGGTCTAGCCATGGTGTCCCAACTCGCCCAATGATGCTTGATGTGGCCTCCACTGTGTCCCCAAATAAAGTCCCACATAATGCTTTCAATCAAGGAGATCACCTTCTTGGATGGGGAGCACACAGCCAGGGTATATATAGGAATAGATGTGAGCACGTATTTGATGATGGTCATCTTACCGCCTAGGGATAAGGTAGTGTTGTACCACCCCTCTACCTTTCTCCTGATTTTGTTAATCAGACCGACAAAAATGCTTGTATTAGATTTATCGTACAGCAGGGGGCATCGAAGGTATTAGAACGGAGGGTGTTCAATAGAGAAAGGGGTGATATTGGAGATGTTAGCCGCGCTCTCTCTTGATGTTGTGGTGTGCGTATATGACACTCTTGGCAGGGTTGACCTTCTGTCCGGAGCAGGATGAGTATCTCTGGAGGGTGTTGTAGACCACAACAACAGACACGACATCCCCGAATGTGAAGATGAGGATATCGTCTGTATATGCCAGGTGGGTGATGATCGGGCAGCCGCTGGCGGTGTAAAAATATTAGAAGTTTGGGGTGCTAGCCATCTTGTTCAGATTTTTGCTCAACGTGTCCGCCGTAATGATGAAGATGGTGGACGATAAGGGGTCTCCTTGCCTGATGCCTCAGCTCGATTTGATGAATCCGTCAGCTTGACCGTTGATAACCGTGGAAAACTACGAGTTGCTCATCGATCTCCACACAATATTGGTCCAAGTTTTCGAAAATCCAAAGGCCCTAAAAATCCAGATCATGAATTCCCAATCCAGCCTGTTATAGGCTTTCTCCATGTATAGTTTGCTTTCGATGTTGCAACCTCTAGCAGGAAGTTTCATGCAGGTGATTAACTCCTGTGCTAGCATAATATTATCCTGGATGTTTCTACCTCGGACGAAGCCACTTTGCTCCTCTGAAATGATCTTGGGGAGCAAGTCTGACATACAGGATGCGATAATCTTGGAGATGATCTTATTGGTGAATGTGCACAGACTGATGGGCCAAAAATCCCAAAAAGTATCAGGATTATCTTTTTTTGGGATGAGGATCAGGTTGGCGGAGGATATGGCTCTGGGGTAAGTAGCTCCCTGGAAGAATGCGGTAACCACTTCATGGATGTCCTTCTTGATAATGTTCCAGCACTCTCGAAAAAAGACCCCCGAGAATCCGTCAGGTCCCGGTGCACTGTGGACGTCTAGGGCCCAAACCGCATCTTTCACCTCCTGTTCGGACGGAAGGAGTTCCATCTGTATGTTATCGTTATCGTCAATGAGGCGGGGGATCTCATCCAAAAAGTTGTTGTCTCTGTGAACCCTTTCTTTGGTGAACAACTGAGAGTAAAAATCAGCGACAGCCGCTTAGATATCCTGTTGGTTACTGATGATGTTACCAGAATCATCGTTGATCTGGTAGAGGGTTAGTTTCTGCTTGCGACCGTTGGCACAGGCGTAGAAGTAGGCCGTGTTTTTGTCCCCCTCGTTGTCCCATTTAAGCCTCACTTTCTGTTTCCAAAATTCTGTTTCAACTTTCAAACAGAATTTGAGAATGGCTTTGGTGAGGTTAAGGGCGGTCCTGGCTGCTGGCGAACGATTTGTCGTGGAAAGCGCCTCGGCACGAGTGACATCATCTTCGACGTCGCGGACCGCCTGAAAAATATCCCCGTACGCCTGTTTACTCCAAGCCGCAAGGGCTTTCCTCGTCGCCTTAAGCTTGTTGGCCACCCTGATCAGCGGGTTGACGTCATCTGTGTGGTTCTAAGCTTCCACAATGACGTTCTTGAATTGAGGGTGTTCGCTCCAGAAGTCAAGAAAATGGAAGTTCTTTTTAATCTGGCTGGAAGTGTTTTTGATTTCAACCTGCAGGGGAGCATGATCGGACTCGCTAGCGTTGAGATAAAAAAGTCTTGATCTGATCCCCATACTATACAAGAGGGTGTTCGTGAGGGCCCTATCAAGGCGAGAGTATTGCCGACGCTCGCCTTCCTGCATGTTGCACCAGGTAAATGCATTGCCTTAGAACTAGAGCGTGGAGAGGTTGGCATCAAAAATGAAGTTGTTGAAATCTTGCTTGGCCATGAGGGGAGGAGATCGGCCGCCAGACTTCTCCTTTCTGCAAGTGATGGCAATAAAGTCCCCAATACAAAGCCAAGGGAGGTTAATGTGTGTTTAGTGGATGTCGAGAAGGTCGTTGAAAAGCTGTTTGCGTTCGTTAATGTCACAACTGCCATGAACTGCAGTCAGAATGGCGCACTTGGAAAGGTAGGGGTATTAATCCAGCACGAGAGGATCCAAATGTCGTGGTTGCGCTTGGAATCCTGGATAACTCCGATCTTAACATTCGTCGAGCAGAGGATATAAATGTCGTGGTTGCCTGCTACGGCGTTATGGAATCCTAACTGAAGCTGGATGGATTTGATTTTCTTGGGAGGGATCTTGGGTTCGAGTATGATCAAAATATCAATCTTGTGAAGTTTTTTCAGGACAGTAAGCCGCCTCTTGGTGGGTTTATTTGCCAGACCTCGAACATTCCAGGAAAGTACGTTAAGTATTAACGCTGTAGGTGGGGGCATTTTTTGTCCGCTTGGCTGCGGATCTTGTGCGCATGGTTGACGGCTCTGTAGTTTTTATTTTATCTTTATTTTTGGGGTAGATGGATGCCGTCGTGGCCAAGGACTTGCCACGGATTAAATCCTCGACTTTGGTGTAGTAGAAATCATTTGCGGTTTCGAGCCTTTCTTCCGCGGAGTCCAATATGGCCTTGTCGGAGGGTATAATGAGCGTGTCTTCTGTGCATCCTGGTTGCTCTCCTACGAGCTGGAGGGGGAATCCTGCGTCCATGACCTGTAGACCTTTCAAGACCTATTTTAGACCTAGGATCACAAGAGCTTCATCTACGAAGATCTTATCGCTCGGTTGCTGGCTGCGAGGGGGCTCAATAAGGACAGATATGAGGTTTAGGGAAGCTTCTGTGCCAGCATCCAAGGGGATATCACTGAGTGATGCCATGAAGCTCGGTTCCAGGGGCTCGTAAGGGTCCTCAAGGATGACAAGCGCCTGAGAGTGCTCGGTGGCTTCCGACTCCAGGACATCAAACTTATTGGAGAGGGGTAGGGATACGGAAGTGCTATGAGCCATAGCTGTGCCAGGGGAGGTAACCTTGACTGGCGTGCCTTCATAGTCATCGAATCTAATGTAGGTGTTTGGAAGCAGAACCAGGGGGGAAGGGGGCTGCAGTTGTTGATTTTTGCCGACTTTACCGGATCATCTTTTTGGACGGTATTCCTCTTGAGCTCAGGGTAAAGACTAAAACAGCGTTCTGCCAGGTGTCCTCGCAGATGGCAGTGTTTGCATAATATGATGTGGTTGTCGTAGACTATTCGCTGGGTGTGCATCTGGTTTCCCATCTCAAGAAGGATGTGGTTGGGGGCTCGTTAGTGAGGTCGAGTTTCATACATATTTTAGCGTAGTGAGCTTTAGTAAGGTTGCTAGTTTCTTCTGCTGTGGCCACATAGGTCCCGAAAGAGTTGACGATCCGTCTGAGGGCCGCGGGGATGAAGCAAATAAGGGAAAGGTTTGGGAGGGTCACCCAGGCCACAACCTTCACTGAGTCTTCTTTGGTGTTAAAGTCAGCTGACCACCTGATAATCTTCATAAGGTGGGAGTCCACCCTACCTGTGCCCTTAGACCACACGGTCTTGTGATCAAGCTCTGAGGAGAGATACAGCAAGAAATGCCTAGGATCCAGGGGTGCAACCCTGTAATTCACGGAAAGCTACCAACTGGTAATAACCTCCTTAACCCGATCAATTTTTCGGCATCCATTGGAGAATTTGAGGACGAATGTGTGGAGGAAGGAGGTGGAGAGAGAGGACAGTTCCTGAATAGAGAAGCGGACCTTGGGCACTAGGGATTCTGCGGGGTACACAACTTCAGGAGCAGGACGTCGAGGAATAGGCTACCATTCTTGACTGTGCGGTCCGGGCACAACATGTCGGCATAAGAAGGTGTCGGGGCACCAGACAAGGAAGGGGAAGCCATGGAACAGCTGATGGGGGGGTCACAGAGGAGGACAGGAAGGGCTGAGCAACAGCCGGCCTAGAAGCCGAAGCCGAGCTCTGGCCACTGGACAACTGGGGAGGAGGGATAGCGGGAGGAGGAAGGCGGCACACAGGGGAGGGTGGTTTCACTGCTAAAAGTGAAGGCGCAAACTGGAGGGCATGCTCCCCAAGTTGAGGCCCAAGAGCCAGAAGGTCCTCTGGGAGCTCGCGGCCAGGAGCAGAAGATGGTCCCGGCTGAGTAGGAGAAGCGCTCACAACCCCAAGCCCCGAGAGCTTTGGAAGAGCGCTGACGGGTGAGGAGGGAAAAGCACTCGACGGGCCAGCAAGCGACGACGAGGCCGAAACAGCCCTTGCCGCTGCAGAGGCCCCGGTGACAAACGAGACGGACGGACGCCCTACTCGAGGAGACGACGTAGGCTCCGACACGGAGGGCGAAACCGTGGGAGGGGGCCGTACGCCAATGGCGGAAGGAGTGGGCCATGCACCCACGGCGGGGGCGGAGGTCCATACGCCCACGACAGGGATAGAGGGCCATGTGCCCATGGACGTTGGCTGGGACCATGCGCCCCCATCGAACGAGGGCTGGGACCATGCGCCCCCTTCCAAGGAATGAGGCCATGCGCCCGAGATAGGGAGGGAGGGCAATGCGCCCAACGCCGGACGGGGAGGCTATGCACCAGCAGGCCAATCACCGGTCGGAGAGGCGGACCATGCGCCTGGGGGATGGTCCATGCGCCTAGGCGGTGGGGGGGCCATACGCCCCAAGAAGACATGGGCCATGCGCCCACTGCCGATCCTCCATCATGGAGCGCATGGCTCGAGGCGAGGAAAGAGGGCGGGGATTCGAAATACGAAAGCGGGCGAATGCGGTAAAACGGCAAGGCCGGGGCCAGCTCCATCGCAGAGGTCGGGCGGCCCGTGCATGGCCCAAACCCCGAGGGGCGACGAAGGTGCTCGACAGGGGGGACTCTGAAGGGGCTCCTGCGGGGTCAGCGGGCGGAGGGCCGCGCCCGGCCGCCGAGGTAGGGGGACAAGCAGAAGGGAAGGGGATGACAGAGGGGAAGGAGGAAGGGGACGGGGGGGGAGGAAGAGAGTTAGCGGGGACGGCGCAGCAGACGGAATGCCGACGGGGGCGAAGGAGTAGGAGAGGTGGACAGACGGCGGAGGAGAGAAAGCTGACGCGGTAGGGGGAGGTGGGACCGACGGGGAGGAGATCCCAGCGAAGGCGAGAAGATCTGGAGGGAGAACCATGGGCCGGGAAGAGGAGGGAGGGAAGGTGAGGCCGCCGGCTAGAGGCGGAGGGGGGGAACCCGCAAGAGAGAGCAGAAAGGAAAGGGAAGTGCCATCCTTTATATTATATATACATATATATATATATATATTTTTTTTTTAACAAGAAGACAAAGGCTAATCTAGGGTCTCCTAGAAATTGGTCGTGGAGTGGGAGCAGTGCCCCCGGATCTTAAGGATTTGTCTGATGATTTCCCTGTACAGTTGGAGGGGAGGAATATGCCGGCCCTCGTATCAGAACTTGTTTCTATTTTTCTACAGGACCCAAATGCCCACGGCTGCCACGATATGATTTTCGTGAGAGAGGCCCCAGCTGGACAAGAGATCGTTGAAGCCCCAAGATTGGGGGGCCTTCCTAAACTTGTTACTGAGGTTCACCCAAATAGTCTGGGCCAGATCCCCGGAGGTGAGGACGTGCTCAGCAGATTCGGTTTGAGGGGAACTGCAGCAATGACATCTCGAAGCTAGGCTGTAGCCAAGCGATGTGATGGCGTCGTCGGTGGGTAGCTTTCGGAAGTGGGCATGCCAGATCAGGATCGACCATTTGATGGGGATGCACGCGAGCCAGAAAGGAGCGGTGAGGGGTGATGGGGTCCCAATGCCGCGGGCGACGGACCTAGCGGAAGACAGAGTGAAATGGCCGTCCTGGTTAGGGGACCATCTTGTGATGTCAGGATTGTCGGAGAGCCGAAGGTTCACGGAGGCAAGACAAGCGGCAGCCGCTAGGCCGAGCCAGATCCTGACACGGTCCAAGATCCATCCGGATGTGGGGTCCCAAAGCTCGTGAATTTGGCCCTCCCGAGGAGGGGATCCGGGAGGGTGCCAGAAGGTCCCGTCTAGCCAACGATCGTGGCTCATGGAGGAGTAGTCGTTGCCTAGCTGGATGTGCATGAGGGGGTCAGCAAGCTGACGTCCGCGGGTGATGCGTCTCCAGGAAGATGATGAGCGATTATTGACTAAGGCCGTCCCAGGGTGGGAATGTCTGAAGTATCTTACTTCCATGAAGCGAGTCCAAATAGAATTGTCAGTGCCTAGCTTCCACCATAACTTCATGGATCACGTGTCGGCGATGTGTTCCAATCTACTGAATCCCAGACCGCCTTCGAAAGTGGGATTAGCCATTGTGGTCCAGCTGGCCCAGTGGTGCTTATCTCTGCCTTTGTTGTGACCCCAGAAGAAGCGGGCGAAGAGAGATTCAATAGAAGTAAGAACCTTTTTGGGAGGGTTGCTGACCGCCAGGGAGTAAATAGGAATGGCGGATAGCACGTGCTTGATCAAAATTAGCTTGCCTCCAAGCGATAGGGTGGCATTGTGCCAGCCCTCGATCCTTTTCCTGATGGCGCTGACCAAGCTTTCGAAGATACCCGAGTTGGCCTTGCCATAGACCAATGGGTACCCTAAGTAGGTGAAGGGGGGTATGCTATGGCAAAGGAAGTCAGGTTAGAGATCGTCGCAGAGTGTGTCCTATCCGTTTTGTGATGGGTATAGATGAAGCTCTTGTTGTTGTTGATTCTTTGACCGGAGCATATGGTGTACCTGTTCAGCGTTTGAAGGACCACCTCGATAGAGACGATGTCGCCGGAGGAAAAAATGAGGACATCGTCAGCGTAGGCAAGTTGAGTGATTATAGGGCAGCCGGTGGAGGTGTGGAAGTGGTAGAACCTTGGGGTATTAGGCATGATCGTGAGGTTCCTGCTGAGGGCCTCAGCAGTGATGATGAAGATAGTGGCAGAAAGAGGGTCCCCCTGGCGGACACCCCGGCTAGCGTTGAAGAAGCCATCGGCCTGGCCGTTGATGATAGTGGAGAACCAGGAATTGTTGATGGACCTCAATATGATGTCGATCTATGGTTTAGAGAAGCCAAAAGCCCTGAAAACCCAGATCATGAATTGCCAATCGAGGCGGTCGTAGGCTTTCTCCATGTCCAGCTTAATTGCGATGTTCCCCCCGCGAGCCGAGAATTTCATGCAAGTGACCATCTCTTGGACGAACAGGATGTTGTCCACGATGTTACGCCCTTTCACGAAACCGCTCTTCTCCTCGGATATGATTTTGGGCAGGAGATCCGTCATCCGGTTAGCGATAATTTTTGCAATGATTTTGTTGGCGAAGTTACATAGACTTATTTGGCGGAAGTCTTTGAAGGTTTCTAGGTTATCTTTTTTAGGGATGAGAATAAGATTAGCCCTGGATAAGGATTTAGGGTATCTAGCTCCTTGAAAGAAGGCGACCGAAGCTTCCAAAAAGTCTAGGCCAATGATGTCCCAGCAATGTCGGTAGAATACCCCGCTGAACCCGTCCGAACCGGGGGCGCTGTGCTCGTCAAGATCCCACATTGCGGACTGTACCTCGACGGCGGTAGAGGAAAAGCAGCTGCGCATTGTCGTGCTCGGTGATGATGCTAGGGATAGCCGCTAGCACTCCCTCGTCCATGACGACCGCTTCTTTAGTGAAAAGATTGGAGAAGAAGTTAGCCGCAGCCTCTTGAATCTTGATCTGGTTCGTGAACTGGTTGCCGTTGTTGTCGGAGATACGTGAAGGTTGAGCTGATGTCTGCGACCTTTTACGCAGGCGTAGAAGAAACTGGAGTTGCGGTCCCCTTCGTTGTCCCATTTAAGTCTCGCTTTTTGTTTCCAGAATTTTGTTTCGACTTTAAGCCTGGACTTGAGGATAGCTCTCGCGAGGTTGAGCGCGGTCCGCGCTTCAGGGGATCTGTTAGTAACGTAAGAGATCTCGGTGCGGGTAACATCATCTTCCGCATTTTTGATCTCCTGAAAGATGTTGCCGAAAGTAGCCTTACTCTAGCGGGAGAGAGCCCTACTCGTGGCACGAAGTCTAGCCGCAACACGATGCAGAGGATCAGCAACATTCACTGAGAACCAAGCTGAGGTCACCTCAGACTTGAAACGGGAATGGTGCCTCCAGAAATCCAGGAATTGGAAAGGTTTCTTGATGCGGTAGGAGCTTCTGCTGATCTCGATGAAAAGGAGAGAGTGATCAGATTCAGTGGTGTTGAGGTGGGATAGGCTCGAGATGAGCCCCATGTCAGCCCAGTGGCTGTTTATGAGGGCGCAGTCCAAGCGGGAGTATTGTCTCCGGGAGCCTCCCTGCATATTGCACCAGGTGAAAGTGTTGCCGGGGAAAGGGAGTTGAGTTAGGTGAGCATTGAAGGTGAAATTATTGAAGTCGTCCATGGCCAGAAGCGGGGGCGGTCGACCTCCGGACTTCTCAGCACTACTAGAGATGATTGTTTGCCATTGATTGTAAAAGTACAGAACAATTATCGGAGGACTGAACTTAGACTCACAATACAAACTCGCTCGTACAAAGAAAGCCTAGGGATGAAAATCTAGGTACAGCAGTCTAAGTACGATTGTTTATTTTAGATTCTGGGGGGGTGACGATAGAGGCTCGGGAAAGCAACGGCCGCTCTGCCTTACTCCTTGGACGATCGGTACGTAGCCTTGACTCGGGGAAGATCTGCTTGATCGTTGACAAAGAAATGCCTTCTTGCTCTCTCTCTGATTGCTCTCCTGGCTTCTCTCTCTCTGTGTATATTCTCTCTCTGACTATGGGGGAAGTCTCTCTGTGTATACGTATTCTTCTCTGGTTTCTTTTTTTGTATATATCTCTCTATATATTACAAGGGAATGGCACCTTGCTATTTATAATAGTGGGATATGATCACTAGGGTTGCCAATGATTAGCTCTTGGAGATGGCGGCGGCCTGGGGATTGATCAATCCAGGCCGTTCGTTTCTGATTGTGACGAATCAGAACCATTAAGGGTAGATTACACCAAATCCCTATTAGCAATTAATGCTGATTGGCATAAATCTTCCTTATAATGATTCTCTAATATCTGCAAAAATTTATTCTCCTGCCACGTGCCCCAGATCATTGGGATTTGACCCGATCTTGGATTGCCATAAATCTGGGAGATTGATCGACTGAGGACACGTGTCCTGAGAGCCAATGGTGAGACTGGAGCCGCATGCAGATTGGGTCGTATGAGATTTGGGCCGCATGAAATTTGGGCCGCATAAGACTTGGGATACGTGTCAGGACTTTCTGGGCAGTGGCCCCCTCCTTCAGACTTCTGAACCATATGATGAGCCGCATGAACCGCATAAGGGTGTGTCTGCTTTAGCCGCATGGGCATGATCTTCTTGAGCCGCATAGGGATAATTCCACTTGAGCCGCATGGGCATAATCTCTACGAGCCGCATAAGCTAGCATTGTATTGAGCCGCAGGAACTCGTTTATTCTTGGCCGCATAAGCTCGCCTCAAAACTTTGGTAGACAGTGCCACTTTAAAGATTTTCCTTATTCCCGAAGTACTACTTTTCGTGTCAGTCATTATGAAAACTTTATGTCAGGTCTGTCACTTGTCAGGTCTGTCAGCCGTCAGAGCATTAAATGCGTCCACACGTTGGGCACAGCTGTTTTTGAAGACCACGTGGCCTCTCTCTCTGGGCCGTATGGAGTTTACTCGAGCTGCCTATGTGCGTTGAGTCGCATGTCCATGTTGGTGACTTTTGAGCCGCATGATACTCTTGAGCCGCATGAAGCTCGTCTGATTTTGAGTCGCATGAAGCTTCCTGGGTTCTGTGCCGCATGAAGAATGTCTCATGACCGAGCCGCATGAAGGACGTCTCATGACCGAGCCGCATGAGGAATATCTCATGACCGAGCCGCATGAAGGATGTCTTATGACCGAGCCGCATGAGGAATGTCTCGTGACCGAGCCGCATAAAGGACGTCTCATGACCGAGCCGCATGAGGAATGTCTCATGACCGAGCCGCATGAAGGACGTCTCATGACTCGCATGAGGAATGTCTCAATCTGCCCGTGCATTCGCTTTGTGGGCCCGGGTATTCCGAACACATGAGTGCGTAGGTATCATGTTTTCTCCCTGATGTGGGGGGCTAATAGAAACACTTGCCCTCGATCTTTGTTAGGAGACTCTTGAGAACCACTCTGTCCGTTTGCCTTCGGGGGCTGGACACAGGCGGCTCTGTACAACTTTCCATCAGAGGCCCGCTTAGCGGGACGCTCTTGATGGTCAGAGGTTGGGACAGCTGACTGAGCCCGATGAGCCCGCGCTGCCCTAGACTTCTTCTACTTAGCACCCGAAGGTGCGTAATAGGAAGAGTCCAAGTTTGGAAGGAGGAAAGAGAAGTTGGTGCCCTTTTCAAAGGAGGTAAGGGGGCTCTATTTATAGAATTGAGTGAGCCCTTTCTTCTTCTCCTTTCCGATGTGGGACTAAAAGCAATATTTTCCATGCTTCTACAGGACCCCCTTCAAAGTTTCCAAATTGCAAATTTGGAACACTTTGAATAAGAAGCATGGAAAGTAGATTTGTTTAGGTGTAGCAATCCAATCAGAGGTAGCATGGACGTGATAGGTTTGGGTACTTCCGCTGGGGATTTTATGTGGACTTATCATCCTTGGCGTACCTTGGTTTTAGGTACGGATAATAAGTTGAGAGAGGGAACCATCATATTTACTCAGAGGTGGTATGATGTGGTGAATATAAGGTTGATGGTAGAGCTTTCCTACTCAGAGGTGATATGGACATAGTAGGAGTGAACTCGAATGAGGATACATAGAACAACTCAGAGGTGCTATCAACGTGGAAGTTCAATGTATTAGGTGAAAGAATGCTATGGAACAGCTGGGCTCCGAAAGCATGTGATAATGAGGAAAGATGTGGATGTACTAAGGGACCTAGTACGATATTTGTGGTCAGCAGAGGACATTTGTGGGCCTATTATCCTTGGCATACCTTGGTTTTAGGTACGGATAATAAGTTTCATAGGGATACCTAGGACAACTCCGCGGTAAGACGGATATAGAGGTTCTTGGTATCAAGCGAAAGAATGCCATGGAGCAGTGAACAGTTTTCTATTTTCTTTCACTGTTTTTTTTTTCTTTTTGTCAAGGGATGTGATCCCAAATGATGTAGTACTTTGAGTTTTGAATGAACGAGCATGTTTCAACTCATCTTCTCTTTCTTGTACTTGCGGTGTGAATGAGCATGTTTCAACTCATCTTCTCTTTCTTGTACTTGCGGTGTTTGTGGAACTGGACTTGCTAGAGGATTATTTGTGGACCTATTAACCTAGGCGTACCTTGGTTTTAGGTACGGATAACAAGTTTGGTCAGGATATCCGGAACAGCCATGGCAAAGTGGTCATGGGTGCTCTCGGTATTGGGAAAAAGAATGCCGTAGAGCAGCTGGGCTCCCGGGGCATGGTGAGATGGTGGATTTATGCTAAGAAGCTTAGCAAGGGATATTTGTGGACCTATTATCCTTGGCGTACCCTGGTTCAGGATACGGATAATAGGATGAAAGGAAACCAACATATTTGCTCAGAGGTTATGAGGACATGGCAAGCATGAGGGTTTTACCGTGGAATCTTCCTGCTCAGAGGTAATGAGGACGTGGCAGGGGAGACTTCACGAAAGATATTCGTGGTCAATAGCGGACATTTGTGGTCAACAGAGGACATTTGTGGTCAACAGAGGACAATTGTGGTCAACAGAGGACGTTTGTGGTCAACAGAGGACATTTGTGGTCAACAGAGGACATTTGTGGACCCATTATCCTTGTCGTACTCCGGGTGGGTACAGATAATAGGTTGAAAGGAAGCCGACATACTTGTTCAGAGGTAATAGGGACATGGCAAGCATGAAGGTTTCTTCGACGGAGCCTTCCCACTTAGAGGTAATGAGGACATGGCAGGAGTGGGCTCAATGAAGAGGGGGTACATAGAAGGACTCAGAGGTAGGAGAACGTGGAAGTTCTATGCGAGGGGTGGTTTGTTTTTGGCGGAATTGAGACGACTCAGAGGTAGCATCGACATAGTCGTTTTGGGAATTTGTGGACCCGTTACCCTTTTTGTGTACTGGAAGTACGGGTAGTGGATCATGAGGAAGGATCTCTTTTTGGAAGAAAGTTCAGGGGTATGTTTATACATAACGTTCTCCCTAAAAGAGTGACCGGGATGTAAGTTCAGGGGTACCAGCGGGTACATAACTCGACAATCCATAAATTTTGTGATCAAAGTGTAAGTTCAGAGGTACCAGCGGGTACATAACTTGGTAGTTTGGGATTTTTGTGGAAGGAGGAGGTGAGTTCAGCGGTACGAGAGGGTACATAACTCAAAAATCTGGAATATTGTGGATATGAGTTCAGCGGTACCAGCAGGTACATGACTCGGTGATCTGGATAGAATGTGGATGTGAGTTCAGTGGTACCAGCGGGTACATGACTAGATAATCTGGAGTGGATGTGAGTTCAGCGGTACCGGGGGGGTACATAACTCACCAATCTAGGAAATTTGGAGGCGGAATGTGAGTTCAGCGGTACCGGGGGGTACATAACTCAATCATCAGGGATTTTTTTTTTGGATGTCGTTTCGGACGTAATACTTCTTTAGGAAGTTGCCGTTGATGGGCAACATGAGCAAGTCTCAGTGTGAGCAGCCACATACTTGGCCAGCTCCAACTCTTCTTCAGCCACCCCCTGTATAAATGCAGACTGAGAGGATGATTTGGGCAACTTGATCATCAGGGGTTCAGTTGATGGAGTAGATCGTGGAGTTGTCGGCGGACTAGCGACCCCCAGTTTGGCACTTGACGTGGAGTGAGGAGTGGCTGGTTCACTAGAAGTGTCAGACCTTGCATCGGGGTGACGATCCTTCTTGGGAAGGCGTATCGTCAGCGGCCGATCGGAGGGATTGAGCTTCTCCGTTTGGGGTTGACCGACTCTAGGCAATCTGATTGTCAGTGGCCCCGTTGTGGGTCTCGGCACTTGGCCGGACCTTGGCAGCCGGATTATCATCTGCTCTTCCTGCGCCGAGAGGCTGATCGCGTCCTTCCGCAGAGTGGCAGTAAGGGGTACAGACCTTTCCGGTTTGCGAGCTTGGAGGTGGATCGTCAGAGGCTCTTCTGATCCTGTGGCCATCTCGGTGCTAGCCTGTTCATTTCCTTCATCAAGGTGCCTCTTCGACTTTTCGTATAGGCAGGAGTCTGAGTAGTAAGATTCGACCCCTTTAAAGGGATCGATATCAGCAAATTTTGTCCTTACGAAGCCGTGCTTATTGACATATATTGAAGCATTGGTGCAGCGTGGAAGGCACGATCATGTAATCGTGTATCTAAGGCCACTCTAAAAGGATGTTGTAAGAAGTGTCGGTGTCTATGACGTAGCAGGAGACTTCTGATTGGAGATCGCCAATCTGGCATTTCAGATGGATCTTCCCGATTGGGTAGCTCCTGCCCGAATTGAAACCGCTAATGGTGGTGCTCGTAGGCGTCAGGCGATGCATCGGAATACGAAGATGATGTAGCAGACCCTTCGGAATGATGCTTATGGAAGACCCAGGGTCAATATGCATTCGGTCCACCTTTACGTCGCCAATGTATCCAGTGTAGTATAACGGGCGATCGTGCAGGTTAGTTTTGATGAGCATATCCTGCAGAGAGAAGACGATATTGGGCATCGCTCCCGTACATGCACTATCTTGGAGATCTGTAGGTTGATTATCTCCCGTGAGGTTGACCTGAGCCAAGTACGCGTCGGCGTTTTGGAGTGCATCACTCAAAGCTGTGCGGACATCCTTTGAGAGCCTTAGGAGTTCATATAAGGACAATTTGGCCAGTATATTGGCCAATTGTGCCAAGATGTCGAAGTTATAGGGCCTCTCCAGCCCCTGAGGTATCTCCTTTCGGAGGGATTTGTCGAAGCGGGTCTCCTTCGGCCAAGGCTTGTCGGTCGTCGAAGGCTGAGCCGGTCCCGGAGCATCGGTAGAAGGGGGCAGATGATCATCAGTCGAGTTCTCAGCCACGGGCTGAGATTATGCTCCGGATCGAGTAACAACGGCCGTGACTTCCTCTTCATCTGCTGAGGTGGTGCGGCAGGATCTGACTTTTCCACTTTTCTTTTTAGAAGATGGAGTGGACTGAGTTACCTCGTGGACTAGGTCCGGATGGACCCACATGATTTCCCCTCGTGATGTGGTGAGGGGTACTAGACCAGTAGCTTGAGCAGGCGGGAGATTAGCAATCTCCATCGTTGCCAGAGGAATGGGTATAACCCCGTCATGGGTCTCTGTTGGAGGGAAGCTGCCGAATTGTACGGACACCATGTTGGCTGCCACGGTTACCTCCTCGAAATTGATGGCCAGAGCGTTCGAATCGATGAGGTTCTGGATATATCGTTTCAGTTGGTAGCAGTCGTGCGTAGCATGGTGGACGTAGCGGTGGTAATGGCAGAACTTTAGGTTCTCTAAATCAGCCGACCGAGGCTCCCATCTTGGTGGAGGAAGCTGAATCCTATCTCCTTGTATGAGCTTGTCCAAGATAGGCTTGACGTGACCGTCTTCAAAAGAGTAAATGATTTGAGGCCATTGTTTGTCCGCAGGTTATGAATCAGGCTTCTGGGCTGTATCGGCCACCATAGCATGCTTGCCTCTGTTGTCCCGGTTGTTAGAGAGGCTACCCCCATTGTCGTTGGTGGTGCTGGGACGCTTGCTCTTGTTCTCTCCCTCTGAGATATGTAATCCCAGTTGGCGAGCTTTCTTTAATCGTTCTTCGGCACTTGTAGCACTAATGATAAAAGCCTTCCAGTCCTTGAATTGACTCTCGCCCATCCAGAGGCAAATTTCGATCAAGGAGGAGTCCGGGTTGCCAGATGGTAAATTCATTGCGGTTTGACGGAACCGCTCAATGTAATTCCTCGTCAGCTCTTTCTCTCCTTGAATGACGTCCATGAGGGTAGACATCGTGACGTCCTGTCCTACCTCATAGAACCTCTCCAAGAACAGGCGTTTGAAGCCAGCGAAGGAATCGATACAATTGTCCGGCAGGTTGCGGTACCAATCGAAGGCGACTCCTTCCAATGCCCCAATGAATAACCGTGTCAGGATAGCGTCATCATGGGGCAGATGGTCGGTAGTGACCTCGAAGTAAGTGATGTACCGACTTGCTGAGGTCTTGCCATCATAGGGGTTGATATTGAATGGCTTATATCTTGGTGGGAATGGAACATCCCTCCATTCAGCAGGATATGGTTGCCGTATTCTGAAGTCTTGAGAGTTTTCTCTGGCGTGGAACATGGCTCGGAGCTTTTGAACTTCTCTTCTTACTTTTCGGGTTTCATCTGTCGTAGTCGGAGCCGTTACTCCGGGAGGATTATTGCCCGGGTTCGGTGCCGCCGAATTTGAATCTACGTTGATTGGGGGACCCGTGCTTGTCTGGCCAGGTGTCACCCCCTGCAGATTAGGAAGCGCCACTTTGATCTCGTCTACAGACTTGACCAAGGCGTGCAATATGGCCTCCAAAGTGTCGATGCGCTGGCGATCACCGGAACCGCCTTGATTGCTGTCTGTCATGAACACCGTCTTCACATGAGGAGTGACGGAAGGAGTGGTGGAGGATGTACCCTCCGAGTCGTACCCGTGCATCGAGAAATCATCAGGATATGTGGGGATGTTCTCTTCAGGTTCAGACTCGGAAGGAACACTACCCCCGGCTTCGGAGCTTGCTTCGTCTAGGATGTCCTTGGGGACGTCGGTATCTGTTGTATCTGTCGGAGGATTTGCTTCCTCCAGTCCGTATTCCTGGAATGTCAGATTGTCGTGGATGTTTGGAGGAGTGCTACCCCCAGTTCCGACGACCCCCAATGTTGCAGACGACGAACTTCCTACTGCAGCAGTTTTCGTCTTCGAACGGGTGTGTTGAAATACTCCAGTGGAGGATATCCCTTTAGACGACGGTTTCTTAGCTGTAGTAGTTGACACCTTTGGGCTGGAGATGCTCGTTTTCTTCCCTCTTCCCTTGGCAAAAACTTTCTGCGCAAATTTGCAGGAGACAACAGGAGGTGTCTCGTCTTCTGAGCTCGGGTTATGTAGTCTTTGGAAGACGGATGGCCGGTCTTCCGTCACCGCCGCGTTGCTGCAACAGCAGTTGACGATGATCTGGGTGCATTGATGTCTGTGTGAGGGCTCTTTACACCCCGAAGCTCCTTCTCTTTCCTTGCGTTTGTGGAGGATAACCTCACGCAGGTCAGAGGAACCACTTTGTCTGTTTGCCGCCGGGGGCTGGACTTGAGTGGTCTTATACAACTTCCCATCAGAGGCCCGCGTGATAATCAGCGGGACGCCCCGATAGTCAGAGGTTGGGGCAGTCATCTGGACTTGATGAGCCCACGCTGCCCTAGACTTCCTCTTTTTAGCACTTGTGGGTGCGTAATAGGAGGAGTCTAAGTCGAATACCACAAAGTCTGGATTATCATCCAGATAATGATCAGAGTCAGGACCGCATGAGAGCCGGTCGAAGACTGATCGAGAGAAGCATGGGACGGATGCTATGCGGCTAGCATTGGGTACCGTGCAGGCTGTCTGCATGCGGCTGTCTTTTGTTGTAGGATGAGTCTTTATGCGGTTAGGAGTCAAGACCGTGCAGGCTGACCGTATGCGGTTGGCATCTGCGGCCGCATGGGTTTTCTGCAAGCGGTTGACTTTAATAGCCGCATGAGTCTCATCCGTACGGTTGGCAACTGTAGCCGCATAAGTTATGCGGCTGACAGATGTGGCCGCATGAGTTTTCTTTATGCGGTCGGCGGTTGTAGCCGCATGGGTTTTCTCCCTGCGGTTAATACTCTTCTGCGGCTCGGATCGCGTAGAGTTCCTCTTCGCCCCTGCAAGTCCAGCATCATAGTGTTTTCTTCTGCCGGACTTGGAGACAGCAGAGTTGTCTACGGTCTGAAGTGGGGCCGCAGGGGAGTCTTTCTCGCCATTTTGAGCAATAGAGAGCACCTCATCAAGGGCTTGCGGAGGAGCAAATGATTTTGGCCTCCACTCTTTGCGAGCCTTTATGGTGTGGGTGCGCTTCTGGACCGGGCCAGTGCTACCTTCAGAGAGCATCTCTTCGAACGCCTGTTGGTCGAAGCGTACGACCATCTTCTGTTGTGTAGAGCCAAGTTTGGCTGCGTTCGATTGCGTCACCAACTCCTCAGCCGTGGAGAAGTTAGTCTCCAGCAGAGTCGCCATCGTGTTTGCCATTGATTGTAAAAGTACAGAACAATTATCGGAGGACTGAACTTAGACTCACAATACAAACTCGCTCGTACAAAGAAAGCCTAGGGACGAAAACCTAGGTACAGCAGTCTAAGTACGAATGTTTATTTTAGATTCTGGGGGGTGACGATAGAGGCTCGGGAAAGCGACGGCCGCTCTGCCTTACTCCTTGGACGATCGGTACGCAGCCTTGACTCGGGGAAGATCTGCTTGGTCGTTGACGAAGAAATGCCTTCTTGCTCTCTCTCTGATTGCTCTCCTGGCTTCTCTCTCTGTGTGTATATTCTCTCTCTGACTATGGGGGAAGTCTCTCTGTGTATACGTATTCTTCTCTAGTTTCTTTTTTTGTATATATCTCCCTATATATTACAAGGGAATGGCACCTTGCTATTTATAATAGTGGGATATGATCACTAGGGTTGCCAATGATTAGCTCTTGGAGATGGCGGCGGCCTGTGGATTGATCAATCCAGGCCGTTCGTTTCTGATTGTGACGAATCAGAACCATTAAGGGTAGATTACACCAAATCCCCATTAGCAATTAATGCTGATTGGCATAAATCTTTCTTATAATGATTCTCTAATATCTGTGAAAATTTATTCTCCTGCCACGTGCCCCAGATCATTGGGATTTGACCTGATCTTGGATTGCCATAAATCTGGGAGATTGATCGACTGAGGACACGTGTCCTGAGAGCCAATGGTGAGACTGGAGCCGCATGCAGATTGGGCCGCATGAGATTTGGGCCGCATGAAATTTGGGCCGCATAAGACTTGGGATACGTGTCAGGACTGTCTGGGCAGTGGCCCCCTCCTTCAGACTTCTGAACCATATGATGAGCCGTATGAACCGCATAAGGGTGTGTCTGCTTGAGCCGCATGGGCATGATCTTCTTGAGCCGCATAGGGATGATTCCACTTTAGCCGCATGGGCATAATCTCTATGAGCCGCATAAGCTAGCATTGTATTGAGCCCCAGGAACTCGTTTATTCTTGGCCGCATAAGCTCGCCTCAAAACTTTGGTAGACAGTGCCACTTTGAAGATTTTCCTTATTCCCGAAGTACTGCTTTTCGTGTCAGTGATTATGACAACTTTATGTCAGGTCTGTCACTTGTCAGGTCTGTCATCCGTCAGAGCATTAAATGCGTCTACACGTTGGGCACAACTGTTTTTGAAGACCACGTGGCCTCTCTCTCTGGGCCGCATGGAGTTTACTCGAGCTGCCTATGTGCGTTGAGCCGCATGTCCATGTTGGTGACTTTTGAGCCGTATGATACTCTTGAGCCGCATGAAGCTCGTCTGATTTTGAGTCGCATGAAGCTTCCTGGGTTCTGTGCCGCATGAAGAATGTCTCATGACCGAGCCGCATGAAGGACGTCTCATGACCGAGCCGCATGAGGAATGTCTCATGACCGAGCCGCATGAAGGACGTCTCATGACCGAGCCGCATGAGGAATGTCTCGTGACCGAGCCGCATAAAGGACGTCTCATGACCGAGCCGCATGAGGAATGTCTCATGACCGAGCCGCATGAAGGACGTCTCATGATTCGCATGAGGAATGTCTCGATCTGCCCGTGCATTCGCTTTGTGGGCCCGGGTATCCCGAACACATGAGTGTGTAGGTATCATGTTTTCTTCCTGATGGGGGGGCTAATAGATACACTTGCCCTCGATCTTTGTTGGGAGACTCTTGAGAACCACTCTGTCCGTTTGCCGCCGGGGACTAGACACAGGCGGCTCTGTACAACTTTCCATCAGAGGCCCGCTTAGCGGGACGCTCTTGATGGTCAGAGGTTGGGACAGCTGACTGAGCCCGATGAGCCCGCGCTGCCCTAGACTTCTTCTACTTAGCACCCGAAGGTGCGTAATAGGAAGAGTCCAAGTTTGGAAGGAGGGAAGAGAAGTTGGTGCCCTTTTCAAAGGAGGTAAGGGGGCTCTATTTATAGAAAGGAGTGAGCCCTTTCTTCTTCTCCTTTCCGATGTGGGACTAAAAGCAATATTTTCCATGCTTCTACAATGATGTTGAAGTCGCCTAAGCACATCCATGGAAGGTTCTAGAGTGAGAGGTGGGTGTCGAGCAGGTCAGCCCAGAGGAGTTTACGCTCTTGGAAGTCACAGCTGCCGTGAACGGCGAAGATTAAGGTTTTGTTCCGAAGTTGAGGGTGTTCCACCCAGAAGGAGAGAGCTTGGAGGGAATCCTGAACCATGCCAGATTTGATGCCAGTACCGGCGAGAATCCAGATGTCGTGACTGCCAGCCATCGCGGTCGCGAAACCAAGATAAAGTTGGATGCCGGTGATCCTTTTCTTGGGGATTTTGGGTTCAATGATCACGAGAATGTCGATTTTGTGAATTTTCTTGAGGCTGAGGATTCTATTCAGCGTCGTTTTGTTTGCTATGCCTCTAACATTCCAAGAGAGAATGTTAAACATTGGGTTGGAGGGAGAGGGTGAGGAGGTTGAGCTTGGCTGCTGACCGAGTGGTCATGGCCGCTGGCTGATTCTTTTTCTTATTTTTCTTCTTCTGTTTCGAGGAAGATCTCTTGGTGGAGGGTTTATAGTTGTCGTTGGCCGCGGTCAACCCATAAGGTGAGGGCGCACGAACGGCGTCCACTGGGGAGTAACACGCAGTGTCGGAGTCGGCGTCGTTAAGCGCACACATCGGGTTATTGCGATCGAGGAAACCAGCTGCCTTAGCTTGCCAGAACCTGCCAGTAAGAGGGGAACAGGGGTCTGGGGGAGCGTCGGTGAGGACGGAAGAGAGGGTCGGGTCAGCAGTGGACGACTCTGGCCCGACGACAGTAATGCTATGGTCGTAGGCAGCCACGAGCAGGGCACGTGGGTGGCCGCCATGGGAGATTGGAGGGGGTGGAGCTGGTGCCCAGGAGTTTGAGGGAGGTGGTGAGGGGGATCTCGGTGGCGGCAGTGCCAGAGCAAAGGAGGGTGGAGGGGGAGGGAGAATAGAGGCTATCTGTTATTAACGCGGTAATGCGTGAGGCGTCCGGCTCGATCTGGGAGTGGGCTGAGACTGGACATATATAGTCGAGGGTGTCCTCACAAGGGCTCTCGAGGGAGTTGTCTGTGTCAAGTATGGCAAAGGAGTTAGCGAGGGTGATGGTTGGTAGATTATAGGGGACGATGGCGGAGATGGAGGCGGAGACGGACGAGGAGAGGGATCTGTAGGAACGAAATCGTAAAGCACAATACTCTAGAGGGGGGTGAATAGAGTTGGCAGCGAAATATTGCTAATTAAAAAATGTTAGCAGCAAGATCACAGAATAATAGTCACAACTAAGTAAAGGCAGAGATAAGAAAGCAAACGCAAGGACAGCGATGTATACTGGTTTCCCTCTGTTGAGGACTAATCAAGTCGGTAGAACTCTTGCTACCAGTTGAATCCACTATGGCAAAAACCGCAAGTTTTCTTACGAAGTCCTTGCAACTTCTACAACGCGAGCTTTGATACGAAGAACTCGTCCAACTACAAATGTAAAGAGGTATTCTTCAATCAAGCCTTCTGATTACAATCTCTCAGAAACTTCTAGACCGCACCGCACTGGCAAATCGACTAGAGGATTGTAATTAGCTTGGGATCTGAAATTTAAAGCTCAAGAAAAACTCTTTGGAAGACTGAAAGCTTTAGATAGAGAGAAGATTGAAAGTGAATGAGTGAGTTGAAATGATCGAAATCCTTCTCTATTTATAGGAATTCCAAAGACAAAATTCTAGCAGAATTCGGACAGAACTCGATGAGGCAATCTCGATCAAATCCGCAACTGCAGGAGGACCAAGTTCCAGAGAATTCAAAAATCAAACGGCCACCAACCGAACTCTGGCCGAACTCTGGCCGAGTTCTGTCAGGGTTAGGTTAGGTTTTAAAAATTAGTTTTTGATGATTTTTGAAAACCTTTTTGAAGCTTTTGTTTAAAAGAATGTTTTTCAAAACAAAAGATATTTTAAAAGTATTTTGAAAACATTTTGGAATAGCCTATTTGCCAGTACGACTCGGTGTACAACGTATTCCTAGACTCAATAAAATGAAAAATACATTGCTCAAAGGAAATACAGACTCGAACAGGCAAACATAGCTTCGGTCTTGAACTGTGTAGATAGCTGTTCTTGATCATGTCCAAGAGTTCGATACATCCTGACTAGCTTCATATATCGAGACAGAGTTTGATCAATTATTAAAATCAGGTTGACCATATGACCAATGGGCCAACAGGATCTCGGTCGTTGCTGGGGATGGGTTTCTGTGTGCCGTAGGGGGGGAGTGGGTGAGGTGTCTGGTGAGGGAATGCGGGGGGTGATGGATGCGACCGGGTCTCCAGGTTTACGAGCACCCATTTGTTTGAGAGCCGGGTTGGCCCGGAAGCAGTGCGGTAAGGAGTGACCGCTCATCTGGCAATATTGGCAATAAATAATGTTGTTGTCGTACTCCAGCGTTTGTCTGATCGTCTGATCTCCAAGTTCTATCTCCATCATTTTGGGGGGTTCATTGGCGAGGTCGAGCTCAACACAAATCTTCGCATAGTTGCATTTTGAGAGGTTACGTGTTTCTTCCGCAATGGCGACCAGGGACCCGAAGGAACTGGCTATACGCTTTAGAACAGCTGCAGGGAAGCACACCAGGGGGAGGTTGGGAAGGGTGATCCATGTGGATACAATCGATGAGTCCTCAACGGAGTTGAATTTGGGTGACCATTTGACGATTTTAGCAATCTGAGAGTCGATTTTTGTGGGGCCCTTGGCCCAAATCGTGTTACAGTCCAGATCAGATGACAGGTGCAGGAATATATGCTTGGGGTCAAGAGGGGCGACCCGGTAGGTGTCCAAGAGACCCCAGGCAGCGATAGCCTCCTTCACCGTGGCCATCTTCGGACAGCCGGAGGTGAACTTTAGAACGAAGGATTTGAGGAAGGTAGAGGATAGGGAGGAAATTTCTGCGTCGGAGAAGGGGACGCGGATGGGGTATCCGTCAGAAGGAGGGGCGAAAATGATTTCAGGAAGGACGATCTCCGCGGGAGGGGGTGGGAGGACTTTTGCACGGTCAGGCCACAAGGCTGCGGCGTAGGAAGGGACACGGGGAGGGGCCGGTTCGCCATCAGGAGGTGGGGGTAGGGTGTTTGGGGTTGGGTGAGCGCCGGTGACGGGAGCGAGCGAGAAGACGAGACTACCAGCGGCGGACCGGCCTACAAGAGGGTGAAGGGGGCCCGGGGCTGGGGAGGTCAGCGTGGAGGGGTTGGCTGGCCCGCAGGGTGGGAGCCGCCTGGGTCTTGGAAGCCCGCGACAGCGGGGGGAGGCTGGCCCACAACGTAGGAGCCTCCGAGTGAGCGTAATATGCCTCCCGCAACTGAGGGAGAGAGCAGGCCCACAACGTGGGTGCCAATGGGCTTGCAACAGCCCGAAACAGGGGATGAGGGCTGGCCCACACCGTGGGGGCCCTCAATCCTGAGGAAACTAGCAACCGTGGGAGCGGGCTGATCCACACTGTGGACGCCTGCACACATGCTTAAAACCGGGGGAGCAAGGTTTACGCTACCCCCAACGAGCGAAAAAGATGGAGTACAGGATACGCGGGCCTCCCCCTGCGGAGAGCTAGGCATAAAAGACCCTGGCGTAGAGCAAAGAGGGGGAGCCGGCCCGGTTACCGAAGCTGGGAAAGTTAGACGTGTTGGGGGGGCTACGCCATCAGGCGCTTTGGGCTGCGCGCTGCAGTAAATGCACGGGGCCCCGTGCCATTGCACGGGAACCGAAGGAGGCGACATGTCCAGCCGGACTGGCGCTGGGCCCAAGGCCAGCATGGCACGGGGGTCGATGGTTCCAGCCTGACTCGGGGCGAAGGTCTCCGTACTGCGCTCGGCCGCGGCCGGGGGAGGCCACGCCAAAGGGGAGGACGCCGGCTGAGCGGATCCTGAGGAAGGAGCCAGCGGGAGTGCGCCGGGGCTGAGGGAGGGCGGCCCCCCGACCAACGAGGGAAAGTTGGTCGGGAGTCCAGGTCGGGAACACCGTGGGGGGCACCGAGGAGGGAGGAGAGGGAGGATGGCGGGAGGGAGCTCAGGGCGTCGACTGACGAGGAGGTCAGAGGGTGGCTGTGACGACGGGGGAAGCGGGGGAGTACGCTGGGGACGGAGGAGTCGGAGGGCAGCCGGAGGAGGCGGAGGGGGGTGGCTTCCGGAGGAGGTGGAGGGGGAGATGAGGCCGGGGGGGGGGAGGGGGCGCGAGCGTCGCGGACGACTGGACGTGGGCGCCGTAGATGAAGGGATGGGGGAGGGAGGAGTGGGGGGGGAGGGAGGGACGTGGAAGGAGGAGGGGAATGGCCTGGGCGGCAAGCGGAGGTGGTCGCCCGGGCGGCCGTGGATTTTATCATATATATATATATATATATATATATATATATATATATATATATATATATATATATATATATATATATATATATATATATATATATAAATATATATATATATATATATATAAATATATGTGTGTGTGTGTGTGTGTGTGTGTGTGTGTGTGTGTGTGTGTGCAAGTATTTATATAAGTATTTTTATAAATATATATATATATATATATATATATATATATATATATATATATATATATATACATATATATATAAATATATATATAAAATATATATATATATATATATATATATATATATATATATATATATATATATATATATATATATATATATATATATATATTTATATATATATATATATATATATATATATATATATATATATAAATATATATATATATATATATAAATATATGTGTGTGTGTGTGTGTGTGTGTGTGTGTGTGTGTGTGTGTGTGTGTGTGTGTGTGTGTGTGTGTGCAAGTATTTATATAAGTATTTATTTTTTTGGCCTTCCTAGTTCATAAGCCCTAGGCGGTTGCCCTTGTCGTACTGAGCCAAGGCTGGCCCTGTCGACCTGGTACAACCGTTCAAGTTAGTACTACCTCCGATTTTCTATGTCTAAATTATCACATGCTAAAAGTGTACTATAATGAAGAAGCAAAAATAATCTTCCCTACCAACTCAAGAATTGTCCTTACATTTAAAATCTTCTGAAGAAGATGAAGATTAATATTCATCGTATTTTTCAATTATAGAATGGTGGAAAAAACACAGAAAAAATGTATTATATACTTTTAGCATGGTGTGTAAAGGGCCGGGCAGCCCAAAACCCGGCCAGGGCCCGACCCGGTCAATGTCGGTCTGGATCGGCTCGGACCCGATCAACGGATTGGCATGGCTCGGCCCATGAAGCTAACGAATCAAGGCTGGGTCCTGATATTTTCAGCCAGATTGATCGGTCCGGCCCGGTTATGAAATGGGTTTGGGCCGGCTAAACCTAAAGCCCAATTAACCCAGCCCGATCTCTGACATGGCCAAGCACTATCTGGTCAAATTTTTTTAATTTTTTTAATATTTTTATATCTATTAGGGGATATTTTGACAAAAATACTCCCGTTTTTTATGGCAATGTTATAGCACTTTTCGGGGAATTTTGATCTTTTTGTTAAAAATGACCAAAATACCCTTATCACAACTATATTTTTAAGGGTATTGGGGGCCATTTTAGATCAATTGTTTTTCTAAAAATGGGCCGTAAATAATGAAATTTAACCACAACAATTTTTTCTCTCTCTTATACTATATAGAAGCAAAACAATTCTTGAAGATTGAAGTAACAACTTTTGGACTCCAAAGTGCAGTGTTCTTGAGTCTTTAACTTGTGCCAAAAAAAATCGGAAGCTTCAAGTTGACGTTTTAGGTAATTTTAATATTAAAAAAAAAATTTCTTTCTTTTTTTGATTCGAGAATTTTGTTTTATCTTTCCCTCTCCCTCTCTCTTTATGTTAGAAAAACAAATTCTTCCCTTCTCTTATTCTTTTCTAAAAAAATATTTTTAAAATATGGATGCTACTTGTTCTAACCCCCCTTTTGCAGGTGATTTGGAGCAACATTTTGCTTATTATGATGATTTGTTTGAAAGTAATCCTTTTCTTGATTCTGTGCCATCGACACAAATATCACTCCTGAAGTTAGAAATATGATACTAATGTTACAAATGGATAAAAAATTAATTTATGGAATTATTATAAAAAATATATGTCACTGATAATGACGGTGCACCATTTTTAGATCAAAAACATCAAAATTCAATAGCTAAAGCTGCACAATGCAAGAAATGCATGCAAATTTATGAATAAAAAATAATGGCACAAACACTTTAAGCGAATACTATGAAAGTTGTAATGGTAAGGACACATTGCATGCTAGAAAAATACAGATTAGCACTGGTCCTCAAGAATCTTTTATAGTTAACTTTACTTATTCTGATGCTCGTAACAAAACTGAATTAACAAAATATATCATTTGTGATGAACAACCTTTTACATTCCATGAGAGTGATTGGTATTATGATTATGCAAGTAACACTCTTAATCCTTATTTTACTAAACTTTCTAGATCTATTACTAGAGCAGCGTCTATCAAAATATTTCAAAAAGAAAAGACATCTTTAAAATAAAGTTTTGTAAATGTTAGTAAATTTGCTCTATAATATTTGGACTGCTAAACAAAATTACGCTTATATTTGTATCATGACGCATTATTTAGATCCAAAATAAATTTGAAAAAATGTATTATTTGTCAACAATCTTTAGAATTATCACATATTGGCTCTGTAATCGGTGGCGCTATAATGTAGTTTTTACCTAAATATTATATTCATAATAATTTTTTATATTCTTTTGATATAGTAATAACACTTCTTGTATTAATATTTTTAAATTATAATTTTTGCTTATAGTAGAAGGACGACTTTTTTATGTATGATGTGCTTGTCATATTATTAATTTAATTGTACAAGAATGTTCTCAATTCTCTCAATCAAATATAGAAAATATTAAATTATGTTTACAAAGTTTTAACACTTCTGCAAGTAGACAACAAGCATTTAAAACTTTATGTGCATAATATGGTATAAGTGAAAACCAACTAAATTAAGTAGGTTAATATGTTATTTCTTATGAAAACTAATATTTAACATATTAAAAAGGTTATATTTGTTGGGAACGTGGTGTGACCCGAACTAGAGTTGCCCCATGAGTTGCGATATTGAATTGGGCCTTTACACCTTAAAGGAGAATTCTCATGTAAGGCCTGAATCAATCCCAATTATCCACACCTCATGATCCCATCGCCTACCCGATGTGGGACTAAATTACCAGCTCCATTGTCACCCCCAATTTGAGCACTCAACCAGAAATGAGATACAACCCAACAATCTCCACCTTTAGCTCATTTTAGCTAGTCGAATAACCTTAGCACCTTGCGACATTTGTTCGTTCCCACTAGCCGAACAACCTTAACACCCCTGCTACCTATTCCTCGTTTCTGCCAGTCGAACAACCTTAGCACTCCTTGTTACCTTTTTATTCGTTCTCACCAGGCGAGCACCCAGGAAATCCAACATATTGTCATCTCGATCCATTCGACCACAAAACCAAACCTGACACGTTCATTTACACTATCATTGTGTGCCAACCATAATATCTTTCTCCACCTTGGGCTCGTCAAACCCACCATTGAAGTCAATTTGTGTATTGATGCTCCTACTCCACCATGAAAAGAGCCCGTATAATCCAATTATATACATTAACGTTCAGCATCATCTATCTTGAACCAATTAGTCGCCCAAACTAGCCCCGTAACTATGGGCTCTGATACTACTTGTTGGAAATGCGGTGTTGTAGTGCCCCGTCCCGCTAAGTCAATCGGAGGAATCGGAATGCCGACGGCGTTTGTCTTAGCCTTGCAACGGCTGCTCGAAGACATCGCTCGGTCGAGGCGACTCCTCGCTCAGGTAGGGTAATTTCGATGAAATTGCCTCATCTTAGCCTTCATATAATAAATTGTATGTTTTCAACTTGCACAAGTAGGCTTGATAATAAAAGAGACGAATCCACAAAGATAAGGAAATAATCCCGACGGGTCAAAGCGAATTAGAATATGGAAAGGTCCAATGGTCGGCATAGAGTTGGTACACTGTGTGCTTTGAAAATGATACTTATTTCTTCGTCTCGTGGCTTGGGAGAAGGAAAAGTTGGTATTCACCACAAAGCTAAGAATTAGCCTAAGTCATAGACGTCGCCCGCATAAACACTTTATAAAGCATGCACTGTCCCATCGTCCAAAGCTTAGCAGAGCCTTCGTTTGCCCCATGAGTTAAGTTGTATTGCACGGCTTGTGACATAAGTCTAGGCACCCAAATGACTTGGTCGTTCAAAAGTCAACTGCATGAGTGGCATGTTTTCGCGATGCGAGGCTTGACACAGCCTTTGCTCGTCGAGTTGTTGTACGATTAAGTTAGTCTACGTTTTCATAGACTATCGAAGGCATTCTAAGCACTGTCCCGCGTATTCTGCGGTTGTCGAAATTACTAGGTTTTACGACTTTATGTCCCGTCATATAAAGTGTCTTAGACGATAGTTTCACTCGGAACATCAATTGGCGTAAGACACGATGTCACAGACTTAGTGTTTCTAAGGCACGAGCCACGGTTGATTTATTGAGTTTAGAAAAAGGGGCTTTCAAATAGTCATTCCTAAGTTGCATGGAATGATAAGGCAATAAAAAAGAATGGTCGCGACCATGGGTCGTCGAGGCGGTCTTAGCTGTGAGAAGTATTGAACTTGGCCCTGAAAGAGATGGTAACACTAGAAGAAGAATGACTGTGTGAGACGTCAGTTCGAGTCGAGTCTTGCATGATCATTGGACAACTTGTCGACAAGGAGGAGTTTTTACAAGCGGCAACCCTGGGTGCCATGGGACCGCGTCGTCCTGCGAGAAAACACGGTATAGCCGAAGCTGGACGAACTGCTCGAGTTATTCGGGAACTTTCAACGGGGCTAGCGACTTGCGTTGAAATGGTCGCCGAATAGCAAGGCTATAGTCCAAGATAGCTTGTGATATTAGTGAACAATTCATATAGATAGGTCGGCACGGGCGACAATCCGCGTGTGTGCCTTTAGATTGAGTCAAGTTGAATGTGTGTATAGTTAGAACATAATATTTGGGCCTAAGATTAGGCATCAACATAGGCGACGTGCTTCGGCACGAGTTGTGGCATCGAGTCTTAAGTTGTTGGCATAGAGTTGCACAAGTTGGATTTGAGTCGTCTCGGGTTTAAGTCAGGAATCGCCGCAAGGGAAAGTTGGTTACGTGACACTAAGTTCACAAGTCTCGATTGGGTCAGTCGGTGATCAAAGTAGCAAAGGCCGCGAGGCGAGACACGGCACAATGGACTTGTAGCACGGTCACATGGAAATGGAGGCTCACCAAGTAGTTGCGTCTTTGATTTTGGACCGAAAGGCAAGCACGACTTGATAGGTTAACATTGTCACAAGAATGAGATGGTCTAGAGACACAAGTAGGCCAGGGCGTCTGTCCTAAAACTGATCCAAAGGTAAGATAAGTAAGACAATCATAAAGGGACTATGTTGCACAAATTAAATCAAACATGTTGGTTTTGTATGGATGGACGAGGAGCTCATTCCACCAGTACAGTTGAGTACTAACACCCATAATGTATTTATGTGCAGGAATAAGTAGAAGCTCGTAGCGTGGAGCTCGCTTAGAGGTATCGAGGTATGGAGTTCCTTAGCAATTCGAGGCGTGCGGCCATGTGGAGTCTGGATTTATACGTGACATAATATATGGACGTCACCTTTCGAAGCATCCGCTGGCTCGAGACATGTATTGAGAGATGAGAGAGAGCTGAGTGACTTGTAATGTGAGAAGAGTGAGCTTGAGTGATTATAATCTTGCCTTTGCGTCCTTTTGCAATTCTTGTTTCAATATCAATAAAATGCATCTTTCGAATGACTTGTGTTTTGTTCTAGATTTCCGCTGCTATTATTCAATATCTCTGCTTAGGACTTCTGTGCGATAACCCCGTCGCAACCGCTGTAATCGGCTGTTATAGAACCCGCCCTGCACGAGTGCAATCTAGGCTCGTGCGACATCACGTCTTAGTGGGGACGATCGCTCCTACAGGAGTGGGACATAACATAATGGTATCAGAGCATGGCTTTACGTCCTTGGACTATCGATTGAATTCTTTAACTTTGTTGTTTCCGTAAACTCTGTTGCTTCTGCAAGTTGATATCGTTGGTCTGCTCTCTCTCAAATATCCCACGGAATGTCCATACAATAAGTCTAAGTAATTTAAAAAATGTAGGAGAACAGCTTTTGGCAAAAATAAAAAGATGGTTCACGTGAAGCACGGTTGGTTTAGTCGGGCTGGGCATGTACACCAAAGTTGTATCGACCTTAGAAGAGTCGAGTGCGAGATTCGATCCGTCTTGGATAACAATGAGTTAGAATCGATTGAGTAAGTGGGATGACTGTCGATAGTGGTACTATCGAGCGACGATAACATCGATGCGATATAGATGAGCGTGCTTGAAATTTAAGGAATAGTTTGGACAAAAATTCGAGGAAATAGATTTTGAATCGAATGATAAGTTGAGAATTTATTGAATGACTTCACCCCTGAGTGGTGTATATGATAGCTTCAGGAATGTCGATCGATTGAGGATGCAGGGTGTCAATGATTCTATCAGCAAGTATCGCGTGTGTGCAAAGCCGTAGATTGAGTGTCGTTGAATAAGTTGTAGTCTTGAGATTTGACGAGTTGATTCTAACAACCTAGAAATTGACGCACATGGAACGTGCATGGGATTGAGGATTGCAGGAGCATGAAATGCAAAATGACTGAGTAGGTAAAAATCGAATCGAGAAAATGTTAAGGTGTAGCAAATAGATGACTTGATCGAAAAAATTGATACGGATCGTATACGAAAAGTTAGCACGACAGGAAGATAGCGTGCATAAAAAGTTTGATTCGAATGTTTGAAAATGGCTCTGAGGATTGGATTGGATGTTGCTCGATAATTTTAGTTAAGAAGGAATAGTGTGATTTGAAGAAAAATGTTGCTCGATGACTTAAGATAGACGGATGAACAATACCCGAATTTGGTTTTGAGGAAATTGATATTATGAATGATTCGAGGGATAATGATCGAACTTGAATTTGAATGTCGAGGAGATTATCCAGTCGGACGATAGCGTCATTCGCACGACTCGAAATTAGTCGCAAAGGAAGATCGTCAGGTTACGCATATCATCGATGGTATTAAGGCATATCAAAGATCGATTCGCGATAACTCGGAGGCACTCTAATTCGAGGAATGATGATTGTGCAAGTGTTATTGTTCTGACGGATGCTATACTTAGGATTTTGATTGAAATAAATATGGATGAAAACAAAAGTGTCTTGATGGTTACGTGGATAACCACAGCGTCGACATTCTTGTCTTGTGTAAGTGCAACTCTATCCTCGCACATGCATCACATCGAATTTGGGGTGATCGTTCCGTGTGAGCGCTGACATGGTGATTCATGTCACGGGAATGATCGAACTCAAAAAATCATGACGCGACAACTTTGATTGTATCGACTTGTTGGTTTGATGCGAAGGAAAATTCGAGGATGTTTGGACTTATGATTAATGATTGAGTAAACTTGAGGATTGAATAGATCTAATCTATGTATCTAGAATGAATTAGTTTAGACAAAAAACAAGAGTCACATCCCGATAATGATGATTATCCTACGGGAGCGTGCATGGTGATTCATGCCCACCGTGGATAATCTGACTCACGTGAGATCGGGGCACAACATATTGTTAAGCTAGACGACCTTATGATTGAATACGTGAATTGGGATAAATAACTTAGGGAGTATGAAATATGAATTATGGTTTAGCGATGAATCGTGTAGTAGCGTGCTTGACTTGGAAAGAATTGATAGGTGGATTATGTCGAACGTGTTCGAAGAGATAGACAATACGAAAAGGCTTGATGAACTAGTGGCACTGATATGTCTAGGAATTAGTTGAAATATGAGTTATCGTAGGATGACTTTGCTGAATGACTCAGACCCCGTACGACGAATGTTAGGATGTGTATAGAAAATCTATGCTGGAAGTTTAGAAATCGGAGTGATGCGAGCTTGGATAGAAAACCCCGTACTATCAATTTGGTTTGACCTTAGGATGGGGTCAGTGTTGATATTGTTGTTTGGGAACTATGATTCCAATACTGACGGATGACCTTAGCCTAAAGGCATAGCCTAGAAGTTAGGAAGACGTCCCGACACGAAGAGATAGGAATTGTGGAGGCACCGCTCACGAGGCTCGGTTGACATACACGTATATCAGGGACTCTTGAATATGTGCACGATCTAACTCGAGTGGTGATGGCAGATTATCTATCACGAGGCTTGGCTGAAATACATGTATTTTGGGGATGCCTAAAATATGTGCACGATCCAAACTAAGTGATGCGTTGAATTAAAGTGATACTTGAGGAATGGGAAAGTGTCAAGGATTTTTAGATTGAGAGTTTTAAAGCAAAGATTGAGGGCAGCACGAGCGTGGCTCAGATTTGAGGAATTCATAGGAGAAATGTGCAAGAGAGTCGTTGAACATTCGAGTAATAAGTCGATGAGTAAGCACCCAGTTAGTTTCGAGGACAAAACTTTTTCTGAGTGTTGTATGATGTAGTGTCCTGTCCCACTCAGTTAATCAGAGGAATCGGAACGCCGACGACGTTTAGACTTAGTCTTGCAACCGCTGCTCGAAGACATCGCTCGGTCGAGGCGACTCCTCGCTCAGGTGTGGTAGTTTCGGTGAACTTGCCTCATCTTAGCCTTCACATAATAAATCACATATTTTTAACTTGCACAAGTAGGCTTGATAATAAAATAGATGAATCCACATAGATAAGGGAATAATCCCGACGGGTCGAATCGAGTTAGAATATGGAAAGGTCCAACGGTCGGCTTAGAGTTGTGCACGGCGTGCTTTGAAAATGATACTCGTTTCTTCATCCCTTCGCTTGGGAGAAGGAAAAGTTGGTATTCGCCGTAAAGCTAAGAGTTAGCCTAAGTCATAGGCGTCGCCCGCATAAATGCTTCATAAAGCATACATGGTCCCATCGTCCAAGGCTTGGCATAGCCTTGGCTTGTCCCATGAGTTAAGTTGTATTGCACGGCTTGTGACATAAGTCTAGGCACCGAAATGACTTGGTCGTTCAAAAGTCAAATGCATGTGCAGCACGTTTTCGCGAGGCGAGGCTTGACGCAGCCTTTGCTCGTCGAGTTATTGTGCGATTAAGTTAGTCTAAGTTTTTTTAGGCTATCGAAGGCATTCTAAGCACTGTCCAGCGTATTCTGCGGTTGTCAAAATTACTTGGTTTCACGACCTTAAGGCCCGTCATATATAGTGTCTTAGATGAAAGTTTCACCCGAAACATCAATTGGCGTAAGACACGATGTCATGGACTTAGTATTTCTAAGGCACGAGCCACGGTTGATTTATTGAGTTTGGAAAAAGGGTTTTCAAATAGGCATTCCTAAGTTGTATGGAATGATAGGGCAAAGAAGAAGAATGCTCGCGACCATGGGTCGTCGAGATGGTCTTAGATGTAAGAAGTATTGAACTTGGCCCTGAAAGAGATGGTAATACTAGAAGAAGAATGACTGTATGAGACGTCAGTTCGAGTCGAGTCTTGTATGGTCATTGGACAACATATCGACAAAGAGGATTTTTTATGAGCGGCAACCCTGGGCGCCATGGGACCACGTCGTCGTGGGGGAAAACACAGTATAGCCGAAGCTGGACGAACCGCTCGGGTTATTCGGGAACTTTCAACGGGGCTAGCTACTTGCGTTGAAAGGGTCATCGAATAGCAAGGCTATAGTCCAAGATAGCTTGTGATGTTAGTGACTTATTCATATAGTTGGGTCGGAACGGGCGGCAATCCACGTGTGTGCCTTTAGATTGAGTCAAGTTGAATGTGTGTACAGTTAGAACACAATGTTTGTGCCTAAGATTTGGCATCAACATAGGCGACGTGCTTCGGCACGAGTTGTGGCGTCGAGTCTTAAGTTGTTGGCATAGAGTTACAGAAGTTGGATTTGAGTCATCTCGGGTTTAAGTCAGGAATAGCCGCAAGGCAAAGTTGGTTAAGTGATACTAAGTTCATAAGTCTTGATTGGGTCAGTCGGTGATCAAAGTAGCAAGGACCGTGAGGCGGCGATGCGGTTAAGTCTCACTGAGTTACGAGGCATGGCACAATGGACTTGTAGCACGGTCACATAGAAATGGAGTCTTATCAAGTATTTTTGTCTTTAATTTCAGGCCGAAAGGCAAGCACGACTTGATAGGTTAACATTATCGTAAGCACGTGATGGTCTAGAGACACAAGTTGGTCAGGGCGTCTGTCCTAAAACTGATCCGAAGATAAGACTAGTAAGACAATCATAAAGGGACTATGTTGCACAAATTAAATAAAACGTGTTGGTTTTGTATGGGTGGGCGAGGAGTTCGTTCTACCAGTACAGTTGAGTACTGACACCCACACAGTGTTTATGTGCAGAAACATATAGAAGCTCGTGGTGCGGAGCTCACTTGGAGGCGTCGAGGCACGGAGTTCCTTAGCGATTCGAGGTATGCGACCGCATGGAGTCTGGACTTATACGAGACATAATGTACGGACGTCGCCTTCCGAAGAATCTGCTGGCTCGAGACATGTATTAAGAGATGAGAGGGAGCTGAGTGACTTGTAATGTGAGAAGAGTGAGCTTGAATGATTATAATCTTGGCCTTGCGCCCCATTGTAATCCTTGTTTCAATATCAATAAAATACATCTTTCGAATGACTTGTGTTTTGTTCTAGATTTTTGCTGCTATTATTCAATGACTTTGTTTGGGACTTCTGTGCGACGACCCCGTCGCAGCCGCTATAATCAGCCGTTATGGAACCCGCCTTGCACGAGCACAATATAGGCTCATGCGGCATCAAGCCTTAGCGAGGACGATCGCTCGTACGAGAGCGGGGTGTGACAGGTGTGACCCGAACCGGAGTTTGCCTATGAGGTGTGATGTTGAATTAGGCTCATATGCCTTAAAAGAGAATTCTCATGTAAGGCCTGAACAAATTCCAATTATCTACACCTCTTGATCCCATCGCCTGCCCGATGTGGGACTAAATTACCAACTCCAATGTCACCGCCAATTTGAGCGCTAAACAGAAAATGAGATACAACCCATATATATAAAATATATATATATATATATATATATATAAGTATTTATATATATATATATATATATATATAAGTATTTATTTTTTGGGCCTTCCTAGTTCGTGAGTTCTAGGTGATTGTCCATGTCGTCCTGGGCCAGGGCCGACCTTGCCTACCCAGCACAACCGTTCAAGGTAGTACTAGCTCCGATTTTATGTCTAAATTATTGTCATACCCCAGTAGCGGAACACGGGGATGAACGTAGGCCAGCTATACCGTATAAGGTACGAAGACGTCATACGATGATAACGGCTATCATTCTTGTTGGGTATCATAGCATGCAATCAATCTACGGCCTAAGTATGATCTCATATCCACAGATAATGATAATAAAATAATGGCAAGAAGAATAATCATATAAAATACAGGAAATACTTATAAGATAATCAGGAAGTGTACAATAAGAAATAATGTAGACAAGAATACCTTTCCACACAGTTCCCATATGGTCTAGAACTGAAGCACGTCCTCAAAGTCAAGTCTGGAAGATCCATAGGGGTCAATGGCAATCTGGGAATAATCCAGGGTTGGTCAGGCCAACCGCATCAAGTACCAAAAAGGAAGGCTCTAGGATGGGCGAAGAAAATCAGAAGGATAAAATACATGACATAAATAACATATATGAACATCAATAGAGGGAAAAGGATCATGCGGTACCAATGCACGATTACATAATAAGGCAACAATCCATCAACTAATGTAGCTAAGTAACCAACAATCATCACAGTCATTCTAATATCCACTAATACCTGTATCGCCAACTAGAATTCGTAGTCTGTCGTCAGAATAATGATCCACCCCTACATCAATCAAGAATAAAAGATTGAATCACTGCATCGGGACATCGTTACGTAGCAACCATCTTAGCAAGCAGCAATCTAAACAATTTAGGTGAATCAACGGCCACTCAAATGCCTACGACTTTCCATGTGGAGGTTAGGTTACCCCAACAATACAACATATAGGAATCCTCAGATCGTGTCGATCCAACCGGGCTAGCAGGGTCAAATATAACGGGCAGGCAGGAATGTACCTATCCCTCGTAAGGCCACCACGCTAAACAGGTTGAGCATATACTACATAGTCCATAAAGTAACCTGATACTGCCATCCACTAATGCGGAATATATACAACATCCATGGCGGTCAGTTGATACCCAGGTCTGATACCCAGAAGTGGCTAGTACTGTATGATTTCGAGATTTCATTCCCTTCCAATATTTCAACCATTTAAGTTACCTAGATTAACCCTACTATTATCCAGAATCATATGTCGTGGTCACATGATCATCCTCCTAGATGTCGTGTCTCAGCACGAGAATGCTAAGTATGAATGAACTTCGGCATCTAGAGTCCCAAATGGTGATTCATTCTTAGTGTAATGCAACAAGCAATCAATCAATCCTAACCACGCTAAGACTACAGGCCAACTACCAGGGTAAGCGTACAGGTAATCATATAATAACTACAACAACAGCAATCAATCAATCCCGGTTCCGACAGATCCGAACCTCCGTCCCCGTCGTATCGGACACACCCGACACGACTCATCCAAACTCAAAACCCTAATCCTAACCCTAACCCTGTCCTGCCCGATCTGTCTCCCGTCCATAACCTGACTTCCTGCCATAGCCACCCCCGTCTCCACCGTCATCACCATCGACACCACCACCATCATCGACACTACGGCCACCACGCCGTACCACCATCACCCAAACCACCATGGCACACACCCAAACCATCACCACCAGCCAACACCAACCCAAACTCGACCGAACCCTCCGCCACCGCAGCCTGCCAACACCACCGCCACCCCGGCCAAGGTCGGCCGTGCCCAGAAAGAAGCCATAAAACCCAAAAAGAAATTAAACCAAATCGAAACCAACCTTACCTCAGATCTGTCGTCCGTCCCGCGGCTACTGCTGCTCCTCCGTGCAGCGCCCTGGCTGCCCCACCGTCCTGACGAGAAGCCACCTCACCGTCAAGCATCGGGGCCAGCGTACTGCGCCTCGTACAGCTAACCTATGTGTCGGCGCCTCGTCCCGTCCTCGCCGGCCGGAGATCGGAGCGCCGCTCCAGTGCGTGCTGCCTCCGGCAACCCGCCGCACACCTCCTCCACGACTCAAGACCAGCCAAACCGCCCCCTTCATCCCTACTCCGCCGTCCCACCACCGGAACCCTTGCCGGGAAACTCCCTCCGCCTTCACCACTCCCCTCCGTCAGCCGCCTCCCGTTCGCCGTGCTTTGGCGCGCCGCCTCCACCAACGACAGCCCCCGGCGACGAGTCCTCGCCGTGCCGCCAGAAAAACCGAAACCCTTTTCCCTCTCCGCAGCTTTGCCGCCTCCGCGGAGCGCCATAGCCGCCGTGCCGACGAAACCCCACCGCCGAGCGCTGCCCAGCGCTCAGATGCACCGCACGCGCGCTCTCCGAACCTCACCCACTCTCTCGGCTCTTACTCCGGTCACCCCTCCGCCTTCGCTCACCGTGTCGTCGCTCCTCCCTTTCCTCCCTAACCAGCCTCCACACTCCGCCCGACTCCGACTTCACTTCCGCCCCCTTCTGTCTCTAATTTTTTTTTTCTCTTTCCTCTTTTGTAAACCAAACATTACTCTTAAGCAACAGTGCTGGAAAAGAAAAGAGTAGGACTCTTTATTACTGATATTTATTATTATTTTATTTCATTTCTATGATTATTAATATTATTATTATTGTTATTATTATTTATTATTATTAATACTACTGTTATTATTATTATTATTATTATTATTGCAGTTGTTATTTTGGTGTGTTATTTTAAGTATTTTATTAGATTAATATATTTGTATGTAACAGTGAATTGATACTTTAAATATTACTATCTTTATCATTGTTTTTAGTACCACTTATTTATTCTAACTACCTTATTACGTAAGATAGATAGTTACTTAAAAAAAAACTTTTTGTGTAACCAAATATTATAGGCTACGATAAATTATTGTAACATTTTTGCCTATTCAAGGTTTTTTTTTTTACAAAATTTTAGTTTTACAAAATAGGCTTTTTGCCTTAAATTTTTTTAGAGTTATTTTGTATTTACCTAAAAACATACGTTGACTAATAAAAATATAGTTTTCAATTATAATAAATATTTTTCCAAATTAGTTATTTATTTACTTTCTTTAATTTCCAAATCTCGACCCTTGCTAGTCATGTTTCCATCTTCTTGCAAATCTCAGACTTTCCTATATCATCCCTAACCAATTTGACTATCCCGGACTCAATAATACGATCCGTGCCACCATCAGAGGTCACCTTGTATAGTTGTTGCACCAAAGTTGCAGTTCGTGCCACATTGATCATTGCAGTACACCAGGCATCCTACCAGGCAAGACACCTTGCCATTTGCTGTTTATTTATTTTAGCTTATATTTCATGCATTATTTATTTTCTTTATACAAAATAAACTGTGATACATGGCATAACCTGTTAGAACTTACTGTTCATTTATATTTCCTGCTGTGTATTATTTTTCTTACAAATTAAACCTAGATTTAAGGGACCACCTTGTGTGTTGCATTCATTGGCCTTAACATGTTGTACCACGAAGTTGTGTGTCGCATGTAGAACACGGAAGTGCGTGATTGGCTGGCCACCAGTACGTACAAGCCGTACGATAGGAATAACCACTAATAGAGGTTGCATGCTAGTTTGACTTAGCGGTTATAGTGGTTTTGTGTTGTGGATACAACACAGTAGGCATTGGGCAGGGAGGACAATTCTTTAGCGTATGGGCTTCGATGAACTTTCCCTTTTGTAACCCGTGAGCTCCGCCGGAGACGCGGGTCAGATTACCCATGATTACTGACGGCCACTGACAATTCTGCGAAACGTCATGCTCTTACTGATGGGGCCTCTGGTGCCCAAGGGGGACTACGCCGATCCTATTCAGCCAGGGCCCATGCGTAGGAAGGATTGTTCTTAACTATATTTAACTTAGAACGGTAGGCTACCTTTATCCGTTAGGTACGAGTACTTTTGGTTTGGGTACTCGTATCTGACCGTGGCTTGGAACAATAACTTGTCGTGAATTAGTTCGTCACATCTTGTCCTTGTTTGGTTGTAGGTGTGACTTACTAATTCGATGAAAAGGTATTGAACCTTATTGGGGTCCGGATACCATATTGGATTCATAGCATGGGAAGATACGTTACCGTAAATTAGTTTACCATCTCCTGTCCTTGTTTGGTTGGGGGGATGGTACGCTCGTTCAGTATGTGCGTATTGGAACATGTTATAATTTGATTTACTTATTTATTTGAGCAATATTTATTCAGCTTATATGGCATGATATTATGTGTCTTGTTACGTCCCTCTAAGGATCTGGTTATCTCTCCAGGTGTGTGCTATTGTCTTTTGCAGGTGTTCTAGCTCTAGCCGTGTTCATCGCCACCTCTTCGAGGATGATTGCATTTGGATCGTGTTTGCTTCGCTCGCCAAAATCATTTCTTTTCTCATGTACTTTTCTTTATTTATTGGTAGTGGATTTGTCTCCGCCCAACATATTATATCAAGACAATTCATTATCATTATATGATATTTTTATTCATTTATTTTGTGTGGATGAGATTAGTTATGGTTCTACTGTATTTTACAGCTTATGTATTTATACGAGGCTTCCATATATTGGAGTATACTTCGTATGAATACAACTGGCATGTCTACGTTCCTAGTCCTACGTATTCTGGGACTGGGGTGTTACACCACAATGTTGGTGTTCTTGTCTTGTACGAGCGCAACTTCAGCCTCGCACCTGCGTCATACCGGATTTAGGGCGATCATTCTGCAGGAGCGCTGCCATGGTGATTCATGCCCAGCGGGGATGATCGAACTTACAGGAGATCAGGGCATGGCAATTGGAGTTTTGTCTTGTGATTTGATACGAAGATGAATTCGAGAATTGTTGCGATGAACATAGAGTGCATCAGATATGGATCGTAGGTAGATAGACTCAGACTCAAGGCGAGTAGACGTTGTTTAGTTAGTAAAATCGTTAACGGTAGTGTATGAGTATTTGGATGGTAGTAGCGCATCAGTTGTGCAGATAGAATGAGGCATTATAGATTGAAGGATTACGTCGGATTACATTGAGTTCTTTAGGAATTGTCGGAAACTAATTTCGTACCGAGATAGGATGTATCATGGTTTATAGTAACTGTCCCTCGTTGATGATCTTCAATTACCGAGTGTAGCTACAGGGCAGCTAACCCTAGAAGACTTGATCGCCAAATCAAGTGAATATTGAAGTCCCATAGGATGACCTAATGATGTTGCATAAGTGCGTCGTGGATAAAATGATGACGTAGTACATGTTGAGGATAAGTCTAGGTGATCGAAAATATGTGTTTCGAGATTTGATGAAACAGCCTTGGACTGGATTGATAAGGATAGACTTTGACGATTGATCGACGAAATACTCGAGTAGTTTGTTAGTTGATGATCGGATAGTTGTTGATGAACGTACTTAGCATATTGATGTGATAAAGGCGATACAAGAATTTTGTATCGCAAGAGAGCGATGAATAGTGGAATGACCCTAAGATTTGAATCGTAGATCAGTTCGAGTAACGATTAGGCTATGTGTGTTGAGCGCACGATCTATGATACAAAACGAAATAGTTCGAATGGAATTGAAAATTGGATAAAGCATTCATACGCAGTCGAGTATCGGAGACGAATGTGTTGTAAGAGACCTTGGGTCGGAAAGATTGTTGCCTTTGAGCATCGTAGACTGAAGTTGACCTCTTGTGTCAGGAGGATGTAAGCACGATGTCAAGATAAGTTACTGTAGGACCATTGAGCACCTCTAGAGGGAGGGTGAATAGAGTGTGTGTGTGCAGGGAAAAATAATCACCAATTAAAAATTAAACTATGGCAGAGATATAAGAGACAGTAAATAAAGATAGAGAAATCAAACTCAGTGACACAGCGATGTATACTGGTATCCCTCTGAGAGGACTAATCCAGTCTCGAGTACTCTTGCTCGATGTTAATCCACTATGGAACAAGCTTTAACTGAGAGCTTGCAGTCTCTTACAACACCGTGCTTGGTGACAAGCGCATGACCAGCTTCACAACACCGTGTTTGGTGACGAGCGTACGACCAGCTCCACAACAGAAAAAGTTGTTGAACTTGAAGGACCTCTTTACAACTCTTGAAACACCAAAAGATTCTAAATCAACTCTGATAGTACTGGCTTTTGGCTAAGAGATGTATAGGTATGATTTGAAAGTCTTAGATCGTTTGAAAATACTTGAGTAGTAGAGAAGAGAGAATGAAGAATGAATGTGTGATTTGAAATGAAAAGTTCTTCTCTATTTATAGGTGTTTTCTCGAACCAAACTCGGGCAGAACTCGGGCGGTGTTCGGATGCAAATATCTCGTAAAGAGACGTTGCTCGCTGATTTGGAGGCAACAGAAGTTTGAATCATTTTTGACCGAACTCGGGCCGAACTCGGTTACGAGTTCTGTCAGGAGATATTTGAAAATCATTTGTAAAAACATTTGAAAAATCATTTGTAAAGGCTATTTTCAAAATATGTTTTTGAAATGTTTTGTAAATGAAAATACGAATGGTAAATAGGTAGGCTTTTGGAATGTGGACAGTTTTAACCCTAAGCCAGTATTACCAAAACTGATTTTACAAAATAAATCCTAGACTCAATAAAATATAAAATACAGAATAAAATAAGAAATGAGTCTTCTGAAGATTTGATGATGTTGACGCTTTGTTTGATGCCGTACATCGTCCGTTGAATTTGATTTCATGTATCCTGAAATGATTAGCAGCATTTTCTATATTTTGTGTATTGACTTAAGTGTATGTTGATTATCGAAATCGGGTGTGACCATAGAATGGGTCAACAATCTCACCCATTTTGATAATTGACAAACTTGAGTCTATACCAAAATATATTTATATGAAATAGAACAAAATACAAAGTACCTGAAAAAAATGAGATGTTTTGATTTTGATTTTGTTTTTGGATTTGTATATGCTTTGCTTTTTGGTATTGTACTCTTTTTCTCCCCCTTTGTCAAGTAGTAAAATGACTTGGCTCTCCCGTAATATGTGAAGCCAACAATAGACAAACACAAGACAAAGTGAAGCAAAAAGACATAATCACAGCATAAAATATATGGAAACAACTAATATAGAAAGAAACAGCTCATAATAAACTGAAACAGTCATGAAAATTTCCACTAATAATCCAAAAGTACAACTGAAAATGTCTAACTAATCAGTTTAGACATGAAATAATAAAAAAAAACTACATCAACTGATCATCATCTAATCGATGTCCACTAGCCCATAGCTGAATCCACGTCACATCGTGGGGTCGTCCGCACCAGGAGTCTCATGAGGAAAGTAGGCTGTAGTCGGGTCAAAATTCTGAAAGGAAACCTCATCAGTAAATCGAGGACCCGGAAAGGTAGGGTGAGGTAAGATGGTGACCGGATGGACAGGATCATGAGCCAGGCTGTAGTGGAGGTCAGCAATGCTATTTCTCAGCACCAGGGCCTGAGAAATGTGCCGAAACTCTGAATCCTGACGACGTTGCATAGAGACAGCAACAAAGTCATCAAAGCGCTAATAGAACGTCGGATCAAATCCTGGGACAAGGGCCGGAGCAGAAGGAGCATCAGTAGGAGGGACCTCAGCATCAGCAGCTGGAGCAGGATGAGCTCCATGAGGCAGAGGTGGAGCAGGAAATCGACGGGATCTAGTCAGCTCGACAGGAGTAGAGGAGATGGCACACGTCTCGAGATCAATCTCGAAACGTCGAAAGATAGAAGCTAAGTGCATTGGATATACTAGATTCCTACCTGTATTTTTGCAGTTAAGCATCCAGGACATCACAGTTTTGGGAATAGAGAAAGGGATGCCAAAGTGAATATGATATAAAGCAGATAATTCCATAAAGGTTACTTCATCAGTAGAACCTTTCTTTGGAAGAAGAACGGAGAAAACCATACGATGAAGTTCATAGAAGGTTTGGTTCAAATTTTTGGCAAAAATTCTACGGGGAACAGGGTTAGGATGACAGATTAGTTCCCTGAAGGAAGCAAGAGTGACATCAGCAGGGAATTGAATATGATAGATGTCAACCAAGGCATCACCAAGATCAAGAATATGGAAGAATTCCCTGATGTCGATGGCGCTAAATTCCAATTCTTGCCCAGCAACGCAAGAATAGAAATTTTTGTTTGGTTTTACTTGCAGGTTGCAGTAAAACATACGGATGGCGTTGTCATAAATATTTTTTTGTACCTCGAAAAAATCTCGGTACCCAAGTTGGTCAAAAGTTGGAGCGTACTCAAAGAAAGTAGTAAAATTTACAAAAGCTCCATTACAAATACGACGACCAGAAAAAGAGTCGAACCAGAGATCCGAAAAATCTTTGTCCGGGAACAAAGTAGAGTCATATTCTTCGGGATCTCTAGGTCGTGCTGGACTGAATAGACTAGCAGGGGTGTATTCAGAAGAAGAGGAGGCACCTTGGGAAGTGGTTCCTCTTTGACGCTTGGGGGCCATGAGAAAATAGAGAGAAACTACCTCTTGAAGAAAAAGGAAGGAGGAACAAGATGATCGCCCACTAGATCTCTTAGGAACCTTGCTAGGATGGAGGAGGAGAAGCTTCTAGGAAGAGAGGAGTGATTTCTACGAGTTGTTGTGTGGAGAAAGTGGAAGAAAAGATGGGTTTTATAGGCACTAGGGCCGGCTGTTCGGTTCTGGAATTAATACAGCGCCGACCGAACTCGGTCCGAATTCGGTCCGAACTCGGTCAGAGTTCGGGCCGAGTTCGGCCACTTGCATTCCCGAGACAGTCAATGCATTCTGGTAAGTTTAAAAGTAGAATTTAATAACTTTGACTGTAATATTTAAATAACGACTGTTATTTTTGGGTTAACTGTAGGGGTTGTCCCAGCTAACGGAGGTTCACCGGGGAACTCTTAAATACCGCTTCGCTTCGACCGTAGCCGTGGTGACAGATATACCCTTTTTAAGTTTGTACCAAAAAACAATTTTCGTTAAATAAATAATAAAGTATCAAGTCATAAATTCAATTTTAATTACCATATACATTATGAGTCTGAGAATTCAAGAATGCCGAGCTCACGCCTCAAAATGTTAAAACGGTCTTCAGCCAATGGTTTAGTAAATATATCTGCTAGTTGATGATCAGTGTCAATAAATTCTAGGCAGATATCCCCGTGTTGTTGATGATCACGAAGAAAATGATGTCTAATTTCTATGTGCTTTGTGCGTGAATGACAAATAGGGTTCTTAGTCAGATTTATAGCACTAGTATTATCACAATAAATAGGAACATTTGTGTAGTGCAGATTGTAGTCCTCTAAGGTTTGCTTTATCCATAAAATCTGAGCACAACAACGTCCTGCGGCGATATACTCAGCCTCAGTTGTTGATAATGCTACTGAATTTTGTTTCTTGCTAAACCAAGAGACTAAGGCCTTTCCTAAGAAATGACATGTGTCACTGGTACTTTTACGGTCCACTTTGCATCCAGCAAAATTCGCATCCTTGTAACCTATAAGGTAAAAGGATTTGGTTTTGGGATACCATAAGCCAACTGTAGAAGTTCCTTTAAGGTATCGGAAGATACGCTTAACGGCACTAAGATATGATTCCTTAGGGTTTGCCTGATAACGTGTACAAATGCAAACGCTAAACATAATATCAGGACGACTAGCAGTTAAGTATAAAACTACCAATCATACATCGATACTTACGCTGATCGACAGGTTTGCCACTTTCATCAGCATCAAGCTTTGTAGATGTAGCCATAGGCGTCCCGATTGGCTTTACATTCTCAAAGTCGTACTTTTTCAGTATGTCCTTCGTGTATTTAGCTTGGTTGATGAATGTTCCGTTCGAGTGCTGTTTGATTTGAAGTCCTAGGAAGAAGTTTAGCTCTCCCATCATACTCATCTCAAATTCACTCTGCATACACTTGGCAAAATCTTGACAGAGTTTTTCATTAGTAGAACCAAATATAATATCATCTACATAAATTTGTACTAGAAGAATATCATCATTCATGGATTTAATAAATAAATTAGTATCAATCTTTCCTTTCGAAAATCCATTATCAAGTAAGAAGGCGCTTAGGCGTTCATACCAAGCACGAGGTGCTTGTTTGAGTCCATAAAGTACTTTCTTAAGCTTGAAGACGTGATCAGGTTTTTGAAAATCTTCAAACCAGGGGGTTGTTTCACAAAAACCTCTTCTTTCAAAAATCTATTTAAAAATGCGCTTTTCACGTCCATTTGAAAAAGTTTAAAATCATTAAAACAAGCAAATGCACAAAACATGCGGATGGCTTCTAGTCTAGCAACAGGAGCATAGGTCTCATCATAATCAATTTCTTCTTCTTGATTATAACCTTGTGCCACTAGACGTGCTTTGTTGCGTAGAACTTGTCCATCTTCACTGAGTTTATTTCGGAACACCCATTTGGTACCAATTATAGATTGACCAATTAGTTTAGGAACAAGTTCCCAAACTTGGTTTCTCTTAAATTGATTAAGTTCCTCTTGCATGGCAGAAATCCAAAACTCATCAGTAAAAGCATCATCTACATTCTTAGGTTTTATTTGTGAAATAAATGCTACATTTGCTGCTAATTCAGAATCTTTAAGAGATGAACGTGTACTTACACCTTTGGATACATCACCTATAATGAGAGTTTCTGGATGATCTGGCTTGAATCTCAATGATTCAAATCTTTGGGCCATATCTTTCACAAGGCTCTTCTCAGTTCCTGCATCTTCGGAACTTTTATCAGTCCTTGCCTCTTGGATCAGATCTTTCTCAGAACTCTTCTTAGTCTTTGTATATGTATCTTCATCATCACTGTCGCTAGATCTGTAACTATTTAACTCATCAAAGGTAACATTAATAGTCTCTTCAACAATCATAGATCTTTTATTGAAAATTCTATATCCCTTACTCTTAGCAGCATATCCGAGAAATATCCCGTCATCTGCTTTGGAGTCGAACTTTTCCAAGTTATCCTTGGTGTTCAGGATAAAACAGCGACAACCAAAAACTTTGAAATAAGAGATGGTTGGAATTCTTCCAAACCAAAGCTCATATGGTGTTTTCTTCGAGATTGGTCGAATTAACACCCTATTTAAAACATGACAGGCTGTACTAACAGCTTCTGCCCAAAAATATTTAGGATGATTATACTGATTCAGCATGACTCTAGCCATTTCGCTTAGAGTACGATACTTCCGCTCCACAACACCATTCTGTTGGGGAGTTCTAGGACAAGAAAATTCGTGGTAATATCCACTATCATCATAAAACTTTTTGAAATCAGAATTTTTGAATTCGCCACCATGATCACTTCGGATACAAGTAATCATGAAGCCTTTTTCATTTTGTACCTTTTTGTAAAATATCTGAAATTCAAAAATTGCATCACTTTTGTTTGATAAGAAATAAGCCCAAGTAAATCGAGAGAAATCATCAACAATAACAAAAGCGTAGAGCTTACCGCCAAGACTAGCGACTCTACTAGGACCAAATAAATCCATATGAATTAACTGCAAAGGTCTCGAAGTGCTTACAGCGTTGATGGATTTAAAAGTAGACCTATGTGCTTTGTTCTTTTCGCAGTCAGCACATACCATATCTCTCTTGAATGGAATTTCAGGGAGTCCTCTTACCAACTTCTTTGTATTTAGATGTGAGATAGTATCCATGTTTGCATGTCCTAGTCTCATGTGCCATAGCCAGCTTTCATCTTGATTGGCTACTAGGCACCTTCCTGCATTATTAGTATTCTCCAAAAAGAAAACATAAATGTTGTCTTCTCTAATCCCTTTATATACGGGATCACCAGACGACATATCATATATGGTACATTTATCTTTCACAAAATTGATACCATAACCATTATCAGCCAAATGACTTATGCTCAATAGGTTATGTTTCAATTCAGTTACTTGACAAACATCCTTTATTATTGGATAAGGAGAAATACCTACAGTACCATTACCTATTATATCTCCTCTCAAGTTATTTCCGAAGGAGACGTATCCTTCTTTCTTCATCGATAGCGTAGCGAATAAAGATGCATAACCAGTCATGTGTCGCGAACATCCGCTATCGATGATCCATTTGCTTCTAGCATAAGAGGGTTGAGGGTCCACCTACAAGACAAGTAGATGAATCCTTTGGTACCCATTTTCTGTAGGGTCCATACTGATTAGCTTTTGGTCTCCAGACTAAAGTGTGATTGTCAACAAGCTTTCTTGCTAAACAATACTGTGATATGTGTCCGTACGTACCACAATAAGTGCAAGTCAGTTTAGAACCAGATGTGGTTGAAAATATATTCACATGCTTGTTTGATTTCTTGGAGAACCTATAAGTGAAAGCATGATGATATTCGTGTTTCTTCTGTGCTTTCTTGTTTTTAGTCCTCTTAGGTGTATGCTTAGCATTAGGACTAAAATTAGGCTGTGTCACAGGTATTGCCTGTTTGCCTAACTTGATTTCTAACTTTTTAGAAATCGCAATAGACTCTTCATATTTAGCAGTCATAACTGAGAGTCTATGTTCTGTTAATAAGTGCATCTTCTTCTCTGTGTCATACAACTTTTGCATCTTAACATAATCTCTTTCTTTCTTTTCAATTTTGAGGATAACCTCATGATAGTCTACCTTGAGTTTGGCTATCTCTTCCGTGTTACCGGTAGTAGACGTCTCTTTAATATCTTTAATAAGATTGGACAGTCTAGCTAACTCGGTTGTGTATGCCTTAATCTCTTTTCGAGATTGCTTATATATGTCAAGCACATTTTTGTGTTCTTCAAGTAAATCGCTAAAGGCATTTTCTAACTCATCGAAAGTAAAATCATCATATAGAGGGTTTGACGATACCTTATCAAATGCCATAAGACAGACATTTGCATTACCGGAGGGTCTATCTTCTTCTTCTGTATCACTGGCGTTACTTTTATGCCAGATACTTGTGTTGGCATACTTTCGACCAGTTGTTGCTTTTCTACTTGATCTTGATCTGTCATAAGGACTGCTTCTCTTGGTGGTTGGACAGTCCTTCTTCATGTGCCCTGACTTCTTCCATCCAAAGCATATGGTTTTATCTTTATTGCTTTCTTGGATATCATTCTTCTTTCTGCTTGTAAACTTTAGGTCCTTCCTGAAGTTCTTCACAAGTAGGGCTTGTTCATCACCACTTGACGATTCTTCATCGGAATCGTTGTACTTTGATTTTCTTGCTTGAGCTTTGAAGGCAATAGATTTCTCCTTTGGTGTTGCTTTTTCAAAATCTTGCAAGTCGAGTTCATGGGTCATGAGTTTGCCCATCAGCGTTTCCAGAGTCATAGTGGTGAGATCGTTTCCTTCAATGATTGCTGTGGCTTTTGGATTCCAGTTCTTTGTTAGAGCCCGTAGCACTTTTCTGATCTTCTCGTGATTGCTGTAATCCTTACCAAGAGATTGTAAAGGATTAGTTATATCAAGGAAACGAGTAAACATCTGTGTAATTGACTCACCGGGTTTCATCTTAAAAGATTCATACTCCTGTGTCAGTCTACTAATTTTGGATTCCTTCACTTGGGAAGTCCTTTCATGGGTTACCTCAAGGAGTTTCCAAATTTCGTGAGACGGCTTACAGGTTGAAACTCTGTTGAACTCGGTTTTGTCAATTGCACAGAATAGTGCATTGATGGCACGAGCATCTAGGCTAGCTTTAGCCTTTTCAGCTTCAGTGTACTTATCATGGGTCTTTTCCACCAGCTGGCCTTCAACCACTATTGGTGCTGGTTTCTTATAACCATCAATGACTATTGACCAAAGATCAAAGTCGAGAGACTTTAGAAAGAAAGTCATTCGTGTTTTCCAGTAGGTATAATTTGTTCCATCAAATAGGGGAGGTCTATTTGTGGATTGCCCTTCACCGTTGAATATTGTTTTCACGGTTGCCATATATACTCTCTAAGGTTTGTTATATAAGAATATAACCTGCTCTGATACCAATTGTAGGACCGTTGAGCACCTCTAGAGGGAGGGTGAATAGAGTGTGTGTGTGCAGCGGAAAATAATCACCAATTAAAAATTAAACTATGACAGAGATATAAGAGACAGTAAATAAAGATAGAGAATTCAAACTCAGTGACACAGCGATGTATACTGGTATCCCTCTGAGAGGACTAATCCAGTCTCGAGTACTCTTGCTCGATGTTAATCTACTATGGCACAAGCTTTAACTGAGAGCTTGCAGTCTCTTACAACACCGTGCTTGGTGACAAGCGCACGACCAGCTTCACAACACCGTGCTTGGTGACGAGCGCACGACCAGCTCCACAACAGGAAAAGTTGTTGAACTTGAACGGCCTCTTTACAACTCTTGAAACACCAAAAGATTCTAAATCAACTCTGATAGTACTGGCTTTTGGCTAAGAGATGTATAGGTATGATTTGAAAGTCTTAGATCGTTTGAAAACACTTGAGTAGTAGAGAAGAGAGAATGATGAATGAATGTGTGATTTGAAATAAAATTTTTTTCTCTATTTATAGGTGTTTTCTTGAACCGAACTCGGGCAGAACTCGGGCAGAGTTCGGATGCAAATATCTCGTAAAGAGACGTTGCTCGCTGATTTGGAGGCAACAGAAGTTTGAATCATTTTTGACCGAACTCGGTCAGAGTTCGGACCGAACTCGGGCCGAACTCGGTTACGAGTTCTGTCAGGAGATATTTGAAAATCATTTGTAAAAACATTTGTAAAATCATTTGTAAAGGCTATTTTCAAAATATGTTTTTGAAATGTTTTGTAAATGAAAATACGAATGGTAAATAGGTAGGCTTTTGGAATGTGGACAGTTTTAACCCTAAGCCAGTATTACCAAAACTGATTTTACAAAATAAATCCTAGACTCAATAAAATATAAAATACAGAATAAAATGAAAAATGAGTCTTCTGAAGATTTGATGATGTTGACGCTTTGTTTGATGCCGTACATCATCAGTTGAATTTGATTTCATGTATCCTGAAATGATTAGCAGCATTTTCTATATTTTGTGTATTGACTTAAGTGTATGTTGATTATCGAAATCGGGTGTGACCATGGAATGGGCCAACAGTTACATAGCGGGAATAGCCCCAGATGCGACGTGTAGATAGTTTAAAAATGTGGATCGTATTGAAATAGTTGTGTTTGATGCATAGTACAAATCGTAGGCGAAGGAAATGTAATACCCCACTCCGTACGGTGCATTACAATGAGTCGTTGACTCGAAGTATTACGTTGACCCGATGAAGTATCGATACGAATCGATGCAAGAGTTATGTTGGCCCGAAAGAAAGCTTTGAGTCGAATCGAATCTAAAAGTCGAAGAGATGCAAGGCATAAGTCCGATTCGAAGGAATATTGACTTAGCTGATTTCTTGTGCAGACTATGCTTTTACGCTGGAGTATAGGAGGTCGACATTTTGTCTTGTTTACAATGATGTCCACGAAACCAAATTGTCGCCTTGCAACGGATCGTGGCATGGGCACGGTAGGCCAAAATAGTCGAATAGTTCAAGCAGGAAGTGTTCGAATGGCTAAGTCAGAAGAGTTGGCCATGCAAGATAGTTATAAAAATCGAGCCGCATTAGCTGGGCGAAATGACAAGGCATATCGGCTTAAGGTGGGCGGGGTCTTGACCCTTTTTCCTACTCTTTCACACCTAATAAAATGTACCCTAGTATTTGTATGTTGCTATCGAGTTAACGAGCATGGATCGAATCGAGTAAAGTTTTAGTGTGTGTCGAACATTAAGATAGAACATTAAAAATTAAACAATTAAGGCGACGTGCATCAAATGCATGGGTCGCGATAGGACAAATTAATGGTAGAACATTGAAAGGCAATATCGACATGTGCATCACATACACGACTCCGAGAACATTGAACACTAGGCCTAGAATATTGATTATGGAGTTAAGCGTGCCCTTGTGAACAGAAGTTATACGAATGACTAAGTAAAGAGAATGGGCAAGTCGTGGTGCAATATTACGGAACCTATCGTGACAATGAATGATATACTTCGTACATCGAAGTATGCAGTTGTGGCACAGATGCCACGGAACTGCCGTTATATAAACAACTTATGAATGGAACACGTTGTGTATAAGATCGCGAAGTATAAGCCGTTGGGGCGTCATGCATCAATATGGATGTGTTGCGGCATAATGCCGATGGGACTCGAAATAGATATGACGGAATATTAGTTGAGAACTTGAGATTGGTTGGAACAATATGACTTGTTTGTTGTTGTGCTTATTGCATTCTCAATGGACTTGGATGGCCCGTGCACAGGTGCGGCTTCCCTCGAACGGTTACGACCGGGGTACCGGAATCGTTCGACCTAGGAGGGAATTATGTTTGGTATTTATGGTGCACTTCATTAGGACGTGTTACGATCGACCAATGTTGTGATAAGCTATGATATTAGTATGTTTGGGATCCTTCGGATACTGGGCTAGCAACACGTACTAGAGCGATCATCTGCTTACACGTTGGGATACCAAGTCCATTACGGTGCAGAAAACCGTGACCTTCATATAGATAGGACTGGTAGGATGAGAGGAGAATCGGGTGCAGGCGCAGTGCTTGTTACCCTGATGATTATGTTTAAGTTGATCCATTGGTTGCGTGATTGTGATTGGCTTGCAGGCTTGGAGATACGGGACGGAGACGCCACGATCACTATGTTTATGAATATCATATGGCAAATAATATTTGTCGCAGGGACACGATATTGGATACCTTTATGCTTTAAATGAATCGAGAATTGGATGCATGTTTTACTTCTTCAATCTTGCCATGAAACTGATCCTAAGGCTAAATAGAAATATCACTCAATAAAGATGCATGCTTCACTAAATTATTTAGTGTTGGGTTAGTTGAGTGGGTCCTGCTCAGTACAGTAAGAATGAAAGTACTAATCCCCCACTAGTTTCCATGCAGGTTTAGGAAATAGGTTTGCTCATGGTGGAGGTTCGCTTGGATGCGTTGAGGCATGGAGTTCCTTAGTGTTTCGAAGCGTGCGACTGTACTGGGTCCAGCATGCAACATGAAGAGCTCGGTCGAGAGTCTTTGGATGTGCTATAAAAGACATGATGTATGGAACGAGATCCTTTGTGAGCTAGGAGATCAGGAGCATCGTAGCCTATTGGAATTTTTAGTTGGGCTATTCAAAACCCTTGTAATCTTCAGTGCATTTGTCAATAAAAGAGATTCTTATTGTATAATTTGTTTCCTTCCGCTGCTTATGCTATCAATTTGAGATAAACTTACATGAACCTGTTATCTTGTCTTGCACGAGCGCAACTTCAGGCTCGTACGGCATCACGCCCCAGCGATGACGATGATTCGGACGAAATCTTACGAGGACGAGCAATTTTTCGGGTCGAGGTGTGATAAGTTGGTATCAGAGCGGTTCCATCCTTTGGACCTTGAGCGAATCTCTTTGACCTCAGTTGCTTCTGTTATCGAAATCAATCAGCCCTAAGTTGTTTTCGCAACCGCATAGCTGATGGATCTGCTCGATGCCATATTGGATATTCCATACAATAAGTCTAAATTTTTGTGTGTGTCTTGCTGCTTACGTTTGGAAATTTACTTGATGTCGTCGAATAATGTTACGAGATGCTGGTTGCACCAAGTGCAATATGTAATGCCCGAGTCCCAAAATACGTTGGACTAGGAACGTAGACATGCCAGCTGTATTTATACGAAGTACACTCCAATATATGGAAGCCTCGTATAAATACATAAGTTGTAAAATGCAGTAGAACCATAACTAATCTCATCCACAAGAATAAAAGAATAGAAGATGTCATATAATGAGAATAAATTGTCTTGATACAATATGTTGGACGGAGACAAATCCACTACCAACAAGGAAAAATACATAAGAAAAGATATGAATTTGGTGAGCGAATCGAAGACAATCCAAATGCAATCATCCTCGAAGAAATAGCGATGAACACGACTAGAGCTAGAGCACCTACGAAAGATAATAGCACACACCTGGAGAGATAACCAGGTCCTCAGAGGGACGTAACAAGACACATAATATCATGCCATATAAACTGAATAAATATTGCTCAAATAAATAAGTAAATCAAATTATAACATGTTCCAATACGCACCTACTGAACGAGCGTACCATCCCCCCAACCAAACAAGGACAGGAGATGGTAAACTAATTCACGGTAACGTATCTTCCCATGCTATGAATCCAATATGGTATCCGGACCCCAACAAGGTTCAATACCTTCTCATCGAAGTAGTAAGTCACACCTACAACCAAACAAGGACAAGATGTGACGAACTAATCCGCGACAAGTTATTGTTCCAAGCCATGGTCAGATACAAGTACCCAAACCAAAAGTACTCGTACCTAACGGATAAAGGTTGCCTACCGTTCTAAGTGATATGTAGTTAAAAACAATCCTTCCTACGCATGGGCCCTGGCTAAATAGGATCGGCATAGTCCCCCCTTGGGGCACTAGAGGCCCAATCAATAAGAGCATGACGTTCCGCAGAATCGGCAGTGGCCGTCAGTAATCATGGGTCAACAACCCCGTATCTCCAGCGGAGAATCCGGGTCACAAAGGAAAGTGCATCGAAGCCCATACGCTAAGGAATTGTCCTCCCCGCCCAATGCCTACTGTGTTGTATCAACAAAACAAACCACTATAACCGCTAAGTCAAACTAGCATGCAACCTCTATTAGCGGTTATTCCTATCGCACGGCTTTTACGTACTGGTGGTCAGTAGGTTCTGGTGGTGCTGTCGGAAGGAGTTGGGATGTCGGGGAGACAGTGATGGTGTGACGCTGGTGATGGTGGTTATGGCTGAGTCGGGAGGTCGGAGGACCGGGTGCGCGGTATGGGGACGGTCTGCGTGGCTGCGGCGAGGTCGATGTCGGTGGTGGTGGTGTTGGCAGAGAGGTCAGGGGAAAAGGAAAGTGCTGCTGTGGGGTGTTCGGATTGGGTTTAGGCTAGAATTTTTATGGTGTCGGGGTTTGTCCGGCACGAGAGATAAATGTATGTGTAAAAAATATGGAATAAGATTATGGTCGGAAGAGGACACGGACACGAGGCACGCACCATTGGTTTGTGGAATTTGGTGGATGAATAAATTGTGGAGAATAGAAATTTGGATGAGTACCTGCCTATTTATAGGATGTAGGAATTCCCAAATAGATAAAGGTTAGGATTTGTTTAAACCCAAAATAGATAATTAAGTTACTAATTTAAATCAATTCAATAAATCTACATCCAAATCAAATCCAATTCCAATCTAATTAAATCTTAGCTCAAATCAAACGGGATGAATCAAGTTCCAAATATGGATATTAAATAAATCCAAAAATCAAATCAAGATTTAAATGGCCACAATAACTTTCAAATATATTTTTCAAAATACCAATAATAATAATTTCAAAAATAATAAATATTTTTAAATATCTTTTTGAATAATAAAATATTAATATTAATAAATCTCAAAAATTACATTTTTATTTAAAATAAACTAGCAAAATATTTAGGAAATATATGTATGCCTAAGAATATTATTTATCATTAACAACTGCTATAAACGAAAAAGGTTTCATAAATAAAATCGTAAACTTGAAAATAATAGCTAGAAATAATTATTGTCTATATTTCTTTGAAACTATAAAAATAATAAAAATAATGTTTTTCAAAAATATGTACGCTCGCACATATTCGCATTCGTCGAGCAATTACGAAAGACGAACCTTCGTACACGGCGTACAATACGATTACGTGACGTACGATACAAAATTTTAAATCAGCACAAATTTTAAATAAAAAAAATAGTAGAAATTTAGGGGTTTTACATCCTACCCAACTAAAAAAAATTTTGTCCTTGAAATTAAGAATTAGTAGGGGGTGAGAGGACACAAGGGGGTATCGATGGGGAACAATCGATAACAAAAATCATACCATAAAAAATCGCGATCTAGATCATAGGAAAGTAATACGGTGTGGTCACGGGTAATGAATGAGGGTCACGATTAAGAGAACGAAATAGATTCGCTTAAATTAAGCGATTAGAGGGTCATGGTAGAATATTTAGGGCCGAGAATGAGGACGAGGAGTTCAGGATGAAGACATAACAATGTCGAGCGAGAATGGTCATAGTCGATAGGAAGGCTAGAGGAAGTTCTAGTATAACGCCTTCGTCCTTCTAAAATAGGTGAAGGCGAAAGCAATATAGTGTTCGAAGGAGACGTAATCGAATACGAATATATGATTCAAGAACGATCGAATAATTTCAAAGGAATTGTCAAGGCAGTCGTGGATGGATTTCTAGAGGGCAAGTTTAATTATGTCCCATCCACGTAGAATAATAGACAAAGGCGAACCAAAGTGCACTTGGTTGATCAGACCATCATGCACCGGTTCTGATTAGACCATATGTTAGTGGACATGCCCACATAACATATGTCTTGAAACAAGCTTGATAAAAGAATAAGCATGCAAAAACTAAGCTACATTAGCATCATTAGTCAAGATGGTAAAAACATGGGCACGAGAGATTGAGATTGAAGGAAAGCAGAATGATTCTAAGTCATATCCCGTGTTGGTCTCTATACAGTCGTCCTATAGTCTTCTTGTCCAAGTCCTTGGTTGGCTAGACGGGTTAGGTCCTTTAGATTCTAGGATCTAAATAAGCTTGCTAATATAGGTCACTAGGTCAAAGGGGTTGCTAGTTCATAAGGTATTCTACCCAACTTAAAGAATTAAACTAATGGTGTTTTGGGACAACTAACTAGTAGGATCAATCTCTAGCAAGCACGAAGGGAAGATAAGAATAGGGATGGAAGGAAGCAAGCAAGATGCAATTGATGAGTCGAACGGTAGATAAAATCAAGGAAAGAGGTCAAGTATGTGGATGAAATCCTAGACTTCTAATCCTATACGCAGGCTTGTTTGGTACGGTAAAGTAACCAAACAATTTATCTTGACCTGTATGGGCCACCACAAAAAAATGTAATGCCCCAGTCCCAAAATACGTAGGACTAGGAACGTAGACATGCCAGCTGTATTCATACAAAGTACACTCCAATATATGGAAGCCTCGTATAAATACATAAGCTGTAAAATGCAGTAGAACCATAACTAATCTCATCCACAAGAATAAAAGAATAGAAGATGTCATATAATAGGAATAAATTATCTTGATACAATATGTTGGGTGGAGACAAATCCACTACCAACAAGTAAAGGAAAAATACATAAGAAAAGATATGAATTTGGCGAGCGAATCGAAGACAATCCAAATGCAATCATCCTCGAAGAAATAGCGATAAGCACGACTAGAGCTAGAGCACCTGCGAAAGACAATAGCACACACCTGAAGAGATAACCAGGTCCTCAGAGGAACGTAACAAGACACATAATATCATGCCATATAAACTGAATAAATATTGCTCAAATAAATAAGTAAATCGAATTATAACATGTTCCAATACGCACCTACTGAACGAGCGTACCATCCCCCCAACCAAACAAGGACAGGAGATGGTAAACTAATTCACGGTAATGTATCTTCCTATGTTATGAATCCAATATGGTATCCGGACCCCAACAAGATTCAATACCTTCTCATCGAAGTAGTAAGTCACACCTACAACCAAACAAGGACAAGATGTGACAAACTAATCTGCGACAAGTTATTATTCCAAGCTACGATCAGATACAAGTACCCAAACCAAAAGTACTCGTACCTAACGGATAAAGGTAGCCTACCGTTCTAAGTGATATGTAGTTAAGAACAATCCTTCCTACGCATGGGCCCTGGCTAAATAGGATCGGCATAGTCCCCCCTTGGGGCACTAGAGGCCCAATCAATAAGAGCATGACGTTCCGCAGAATCGTCAGTGGCCGTCAGTAATCATGTGTCAACAACCCCGTATCTCCAGCGGAGAATCCGGGTCACAAAAAAAGTGCATCGAAGCCCATACGCTAAGGAATTGTCCTCCCCGTCCAATGCCTACTGTGTTGTATCCACAACACAAACCACTATAACCGCTAAGTCAAACTAGCATGCAACCTCTATTAGCGGTTATTCCTATCGTGCGTCTTGTACGTACTGGTGGCCAGTAGGTTCTGGTGGTGCTGTCGGGAGGAGTTGGGATGTCGGGGAGACAGTGATTGTGTGACGGTGGTGATGGTGGTCACGGCTGAGTCGGGAGGTCGGAGGACCGGGTGCGCGGTATGGGGATGGTCTGCGTGGCTGCGGCGAGGTCGATGTCGGTGGTGGTGGTGTTGGCAAAGAGGTCGGGGGAAATGGAAAGTGCTGCTGTGGGGTGTTCGGATTGGGTTTAGGCTAGAATTTTTATGGTGTCGGGGTTTGTCCGGCACGAGAGATAAATGTATGTGTAAAAAATATGGAATAAGATTATGGTCGGAAGAGGACACGGACACGAGGCACGTACCATTGGTTTGTGGAATTTGGTGGATGAATAAATTGTGGAGAATAGAAATTTGGATGAGTACATGCCTATTTATAGGATGTGGGAATTCCCAAATAGATAAAGGTTAGGATTTGTTTAAACCTAAAATAGATAATTAAGTTACTAATTTAAATCAATTCAATAAATCTACATCCAAATCAAATCCAATTCCAATCTAATTAAATCTTAGCTCAAATCAAATGGGATGAATCAAGTTCCAAATATGGATATTAAATAAATCTAAAAATCAAATCAAGATTTAAATGGCCACAATAACTTTCAAATATATTTTTCAAAATACCAATAATAATAATTTCAAAAATAATAAATATTTTTAAATATCTTTTTGAATAATAAAATATTAATATTAATAAATCTCAAAAATTACATTTTTATTTAAAATAAACTAGCAAAATATTTAGGAAATATATGTATGCCTATGAATATTATTTATCATTAATAACATTTATAAACGAAAATTGCTTTCATAAATAAAATCGTAAACTTGAAAATAATAGCTAGAAGTAATTATTGTCTATATTTCTTTGAAACTATAAAAATAATAAAAATAATGTTTTTCAAAAATATGTACGCTCGCACATATTCGCATTCGTCGAGCAATTACGAAAGACGAACCTTCGTACACGACGTACAATACGATTACGTGACGTACGATAGAAAATTTGAAATTAGCACAAATTTTAAATAAAAAAATAGTAGAAATTTAGGAGTTTCACACAATAAATTGTACAATGTTGGTTGCACGAAGTGCAACGAGTTACAAAATATTGGTTATCGAAGTATAGCGAGTTACGAGTCATTGGTTGCACGAAGTACAACGAATAAGGGGATGTTGGTTGCATGAAATGAAATAAGTTACACATTGTTGGTTGTACGGAGTGCAGCAAGTCATGAGTTATTCTTTGCATCGGTGAAACGAGTCGAGATATGGGATGATACATGTTATATGGCTATACGAGTGGATAGCGATATGTTGAATGGGTTCAAGTAATGACTTTGAGTAACGAGAATGAATCGTTGCACGAGTTACAACCAATGGGATTGAGAAATCGTGGATGTGATAGTTACGAGTTGAGTTGGTCGCTAAGTCGAACTTGATTAGGCGAATATATAAGTTGGCCGAGTTGTGTCTGGCTTCGAAGTAGGTGAACGTATATGTTGGCTGAATATTGAGTTGAGCTTTGAATAAACGATTTTTGTGTATGTAATCAGTATGATCACCGAGACACGGTTAGATTGGAATAGATGTCCGAAGAAATGATTAGTACGTTGCGAAAGAAATGACTTAAATTCTGAGTGGTATATGCTTTACCACATATACGATCATTGCATCAGAGTATTGTGTCGATGGTGTTATGCTCAAATTCTGAGTGGTATATGCAATACCACTTAGCGATAGCTATGTCGAACTATTTGACGATTGCGATAGATTGCATCGAGACGATGGTGTCGATTGCGATAAGTTTGTCTGCAACGGATGAGATACTATCGAGACTCGAGTAGGAATTGTTCAATATAAGTCGATACAAGAATGTTTCGATGAATTAAGTTAGTACGATCAGGCACGGACTCGCATCTATGAATGATTTGTCTAACGAGAATTCGTTGAGTGTAAGCTGAACGATAGGCTGGGAATAGCGAGGGGAATAAGCATTAAAGAAATAATTGACTCGATCGAATTGAGTTGAGTTAATAGGAATAATTGTTCGAAACAAGTTGGGTAGATGCAAAGAGTCGTACGAATGAATTTGGGTTAGCACAAAGAGTCGGTAGCTCGATTTGGAAGTACGATTTGCGAATACAAGAATGGATGGAAGGAATTAAAAATTGTGTCACTCGGTGATGATAGTTAGCTACAACAGGAGAGATCTTGATGCGTGCGAGACGTAATTTGTATTCGAGTTTGGATAATAACAGTGATTACAATGAATTAGAATTTACGAGAAAATAAAGATGTTTAGGTTATACATATCGACGATGGTATTGAGGCATATCAGAGACGATGTGCAATAACTCAGAGATACTCTGATTGAATGAACAAAAATTATATTGAGCATTTTTGTTGGATGAATGAGATGCAAGTTAAGTTGATGTCAGTTTGGAGGATAATGGTGAATACAAAGAATAGAATTAACGCGAAAGGAAGATAGTACGTGCCTAAAACACAAAATGAGTTATGCAAAGGTGATTGCTCTGTAAACGTACTTGAGGATGTTGAAATACGTTGAGAGAATTTGAGAATGGATCAATATATTACTTGGATGAAAACAAAAGTGTCTTGATTGTTACGACGATAACCACAACGATGACGTTCTTGTCTTGTGCGAGTGCAACTCCAGCCTCGCACCTGCATCACATTAGATTCGGGCGATCATTCCGCGTGAGCGCTGGTATGGTGATTCATGCCCAGCATGGATGGTCGAACTTGTAAGGCATGGCAAATTAGATTTTGACTTGTGGTTTGATACGAGAGTGAATTCGAGAATTGTTGCGATGAGGATTGAGTGTATCGGATACTGACCGTGAGTAGATAGACTCGTACCCGAGGTAAACAAATACTGCTCAGCTAGCAATATTGTTAACGATAGTGCATGAGTGATTCGAGTAGTAATGACGTATCGGTTGTGCGGGTGGGCAAATAAATTTTGGATTGATAAATTATGTCGTATTGGTTAAAGTCCCATAGGAATTGTCGATAATTAATTTGGCTCCGAAATAGGATATAACATGGTTCGTAGTAACTGTCCCTCATTAATGATCTTCAATTATCGAGCGTAGCTTCGGGGCAGCTGACCTTAGAAGACTTGACCGCCAAATCAAGTGAATGTTGAAGTCCCATAGGATGACCCAATAATGTCGTATAAGTGCATCGAGGATAAAATGGCGATATAGTACATATTGAGGATAAGTCTAGGCGATCGGATATGTGTTGCGAGATTTGATGGAACAGCCTTGGGCTGGATTGATAGAGATATACTTTGATCATTAATCGAATAAGTATTCAAATGGTTTACTAGTCTCGGATAGATTTTGATGAAGGTACTTAGCATATTGATGCGGATAAGCAATTACGAAAATCATATCGTGTACGAAAGCGAGAATAAGGGAACGACCCTAGGATTGAGTTATAGATTGGATTCGGTAACGATAAGGCTACGTGTGTTGGAGGCACAATCGAGATTTGCAAGACGAAAAAGTTAGAATTGGATTGAAAAACTCGATTGGTGATTCATACTCGATCGAGAATTGGAAATCAACGTATCGTAAGAGACCTTGGGTTGGAAAGAATGTTGCCTTTGAGCATTGTAGACTCAAGTTGACCTCTTGTATCGGAAAGGATTAAGCACGATGTATGGATAAGTTGCCTAGCGGAGGTAGCCCCAGACGCGATACGTGGATACTTTTAAGGACGTAATGAGTTACGAGTTGTAAAACCATATGGTTGTGACGAGACTTGGGCATGTTGAACTTAGTTCATGCTATTGAGACGGGACCTTAGGAATTATTGCGATCAGATGCGCGACGACTTAACGTGGCGCATAGAATTGATGGTCCATATGAAACCTACAAAATGAGGAATACGATTTTTGGATCGCATCGTATGCCGTAACTTTTGTTGGATGATCACGTATGCATCGAATATGCATACGCGATAGCATTACGAGAACAGCACTAGAGACCAAGCCCCATCGAAAGTACGAGATGGTAAGCAGTTGAGGATGAGAAGTACCAATTAGCTTTGTCCTAATATCCTACAACTAAGCTTGGCTGAAATACATATATTGGTGGGACGTCTAAAATATGTGTATAGTCCAAACTAAGTTGTATGATTCAGATGATAGTGGCACGAGATAGTGAAACGATCTAGAGAAACACTTGGACTGAGTGTTGGTTTCGGTTTGAGGACGAACCTTGTTTTGAATGGTATATTATGTAATGTCCCACTCCGTACGGTACATTACGATGAGTCGTTGACTTAAAGTGTTGTGTTGACCCGATGAAGTATCGATGCGAATCGATACAAGAGTTACGTTGGCCCGAAAGAAAGATTTGAGTCGAATCGAATCTACAAGTCAAAGCGACGCAAGGCATAAGTTCGATTCAAAAAATAATGACTTAGTTGATTTCGTATGCAGACTATACTTTTATGCTGGATTATAAGAGGTCGACATTTTGTCTTATTTACAATGATGTCAGCGAAACCAAATCGTCGCCTTGCAACGGATCGTAGCTTGGGCACGGTAGGCCGAAATAGTCGAGTAGTTCAACGGAGCAGAAAGTGTTCGAATGGCTAAGTCAGAAGAGTTGGCCGTGCAACAAAGTTATGAAAATTGAGCTGCATCAGCTCGGCAATATGATAAGATGTATCGGCTTAAGGTTGGTGGGTTCTTGACCATTCTTCCTACTCCTTTATGCCTAATAAAATATACCCCATTATGCGTATGTTGCTATCGAGTTAACGAGCATGGCTCGAATCGAGTAGTGGTCTTAGTGTGTGTCGAATATTAAAATAGAACACCGAACATTGAATATTGAACAATTGAGGTGACGTGCTGTAAACCCTCGTTCTGAATTTTTTTATATTACTTGACATGATATAGTGATTTTGGAATCGTTAAATTAATTTCTTGAAGTTTATTTATAGAGAACACACAAGACTACCCATAGGAAAATAGGATTTCACATGTACGACTGAAACTGAGCAGCTATGCACAGGAAGTAAGCCATGTAAAGGTACCTATCACAGAGCCATATGTTGAGAATATAGGGGTATGAGAGTACTGTAGGTTGCAGGTTTGATAGTATCCAAGTTGGGGGAAGGTAGTCACCTATACCAGTTCTGTAGACCCAGGCAAAAGAAGAGCTAAGCCATAGCATGTAGCTAGATGCTTGGTCTGTCAGCAGGTCAGGGCATAGAGGCAGAGGCCCGGAGGATTATTGCAGCTATTGCCCATTCCAGAGTGGAAGTGGGAGCATATCACCATGGATTTTGTATCTGGGTTGCCGCGTACACCAGGAGGGAAAGATGTGATTTGGGTCATCGTTGACAAGTTGACCAAATCGGCCTACTTTTGGCCATTCAAAGTAGGTACGTCTATAGAGAGGCTTGCAGAGATGTACATACGGCAGATAGTCAGGATTCACGGAGTTCCCGTCAGCATTATCTCAGATCGGGAAAGCCGCTTTACTTCCCATTTCTGGAGGAGTCTGCAGACTAGTTTGGACACTCAGCTCAAGTTTAGTACTGCATACCACCCCCAGACGGACGAACAGTTAGTGAGGACTATTCAGACGCTCAAGGATATGCTACGGACGTGCATCTTGGATTTTGGTGGTTCCTGGATGGATCATCTACATTTGGTGGAGTTTGTTTACAACAACAGTTATCAGACCAGCATAGAGATGTTACCTTTCGAGGCTCTGTACGGGCATAGGTGTCGTACACCCTTATCTTGGGATGATGTTGGAGAGTAAGCTTTATTGGGACCTGAGATGGTTGTTGACGTAGCTGAGAAGGTGAAGCTAATCAGGGACAGACTTCGCATGGCACAGGACAGACATCAGCACTGGGCCGATAGCCACCGGAGGCCGTTGGAGTTTGAGGTAAAGATTTAGACATAGAATTAGAAGTAGGTTGTATTTTGTTGAGAATTAGAAGTAGGTTTCGTGTTTAATTATTTAGTAACTTGAGACCTTGCTTGTGATTAGGTTGGAGACATGGTTTTTTTGCGGATATCACCAACTCGTGGTACTATACGTTTTGGTGGAGGTGGAAAGCATAGCCCGTGCTTTATCGAACCTTTCGTGATAAGCGGGAGGGTCGGTGATGTGGCTTACAGGCTAGAATTGACACCTGTACTAGTGGGTGTCCACAACGTATTCCACTTATCACCGTTGAGACGGTATGTGGCTGACCCTAGCCATGTGCTTGATCATTCGGAGATTGAGGTTGGACCTACTCTTAGTTATCCAAAGCAGCCTGTGGAGATTCTGGATCGCCGAGAGAACGTGCTGAGAAACCAGGTGATACCGTTGGTTCACGTCGCATAGAGGTATCATTCTCTAGGAGAGTCTACCTGGGAGCGGGAGGATGAGATGCGCGAGCGATACCCATATCTGTTTGTACCGTGAGGTATGATTATCTATCCTTCTCATCAGATTAGTTTCGCCTTTTAATTTCGAGGACAAAATTATTTTAAGGGGGGTAGATTTGTCACTACCCCATTTCTAGCTTGAGGGTATTTTTATCTTTTTGGGTGAATTTTAAACTTTTAATTAATTTGTTGAATTAGTAAATTCTAGTTTGACTTTGACTTGTTGAGACTAGTAGACTAGCCTAGAACCTAACCCTAGCTATGGTAACCCTAGTCTAACTTGAGTTAACTCATTTTAGTCATTAGAGATTAGTTTTAGAATAAGAGGATTAAGTTTAGTGAAATTAAGTCATGACTTATGGTTTTATGAAAAGGCTTATGACTTCATGACTTAAATGATCATGACTTAAGCCCATGGGCCAATTTAAGAAACCCTAACCCTAATTAACACCCCCATGGCTGGCCATAGGAGAACCCCCCCATTTAATGTCATGTTGAGGTGCCTCTTTTAGAGCTTGACCTAGAATTTGAAGAAAATGTATTTTCTCCCCTTCCAAAAATCCCAATAAATTTATTTTAATTCCTTTTTAACACTAGTCTTTTGCAATAGGATCTAATTTTTGGTTGTTTACTATTTTTGGAGGATCATCTTAGTTTTAGTGTCATTTGGAGCTTGGGAGTTGCTATTTGGAATCCTTTTATTTGGGGCTTTCTTGGAGATTTGACACTCATAGGTAAAACCCTCAACTTGTATTTATTCCTAATTTTAGTGCATGATAGCTTAGGTATAGGTGTCCCCTAGCTACTGTAGAAATTTCGTGTCATTTGCATTAGGTTTCGTGTTCGTATCAGACACGTATCACTAGTGTACCCTAGGTGTTCGACGAAATGTCCGAACCAATTCGATTTGCTGTTTTTGCAAATCTACTTGAATAGAATCCTAGATCTAGGTGTGTATGTTAATTTTTGTGAAGGGTGTTTGGTATTTTCGTGTCCTATTGTATCGAATTTTCGAGTTGGACACGTTGTGCACGCTTGTACACTGTGTCCTGCATCACGGGGTCAATAACTCCCGACACAGGACACGTGGACACACCATTTTTGGCGAGGGCCTTGGGGCATCATCTACCATCATCCTCAAAAAGATAGGACGATGTGGTTGCGTGTGCGAGGAGAAATCCTCCCCGTACTGGCCGCGCGGCCTGCCGTTGCGCGCGCAGGAACGCCGCTGATACGCGGTCGGATCAGACACGAAACGTGTCATTAACACAGTGCAGGCGGTCCTAAGGGTAGCCCTACCCCTGGCGCATGTGTATGCAATGCCATGTGTCACAAGGTGGCCTGTGTCGCGCATGGGACACGCGTGCTCGCGTGCACGATGCAGCACACTGTCATGTACGCATGTAAGTGTTTGTGTGTGTTTGGACACGCCTGTGTCCACTTGGTTGGACACGAAGGCTTGGGTTGACACGTATACACTTGTCACATTTATTACCAACTAATTAATTTGTATATTAACATGTTTTGGTGGTTCGAAATTCAAGTTTCCTATTTCACTGATACGTTGTGTACTGGTTTGTAAATCCTGAGTTTAATTCCCTTTTAAACTGAATTAAATTAATGTTAATTTGTCTATTGGTTCATGAACATGTGTATTAGACTATTACAATGATTGTTACTGATTTGTGTTAGGTTTTAGGTTTCAATTTGGATTTGTGAATGTGTGACTGATACCAATTCAAGAACTGAATTCTGTTTATTAAATTCCCTGTTTTAACTAAATTTTGGTGTTTGGATTTTCATGTTAGATACAGGTACACATGTATTAGTTGCTGCTAGGGTGTTTGCATATGAGTTTGGATTTCGATTGGTCTTGTATGGATTTTCGAATTATGGGATGGGCTGAAATGATAGACTGAATCACATATCTTCCTGAAATTTGATTTCTAACTTCAATTCCAGTTTTAAACTGATTTTTAAATGTTCAATAGCCATGTTGATTCAATTACATTGTGTTAAGTTCACTGTTAATTGGTTCATTGGAGTTAACTGTTAGTTTAATATATAAACTGTCATATGGAACTTAAATCCTGAAAAACCTATTGCTGAAATTGTCTTGCCATGTTCACTGATTTGCATATCACAAGCCCAGCTAGTTGTCCCTATTCCCTAATACACTTCACTGTAATTGATTTCCTATTCCACACATGTATCCACACTCATCAACACTCTCACATATAGACACACACATAAATTGCCATGATTCCCTTATGTTTTACTAAGTTTCTATTGACACATATGATACACACTCACACCCTTACATGTGACATTACACCCTCACATGTATCTACACACTAACTTTTCCTATTTGACACATACACATGTTAGCACCACTGATATCCATGTTTCCATTCACCCATACATGACCCTCTACTGCCCTCTATTACACCATATCACACACACACATGTATTCCTCTTCCTATCACTCTATACACACATATATATATATATATATATATATATATATATATATATATATATATATCAATGTAGCTATAGGTAAATGTGATTATTTATATAAATTAGATATAGATTTAATATGTGATATGTGTGGAATGTATGATATAGCTATATGGCCTATAGCCTATATACAGGGCACATAGCCTACGGTGTATCCCTATGTGATACAGCCTGTGTATATGGCTTGAATGCCAGTGTAGGTGTGTAGTTGGCTTGTATAACCTACATAGTGTGTGTGCTTGCTAGAATAGACTGGTTAGGCTTAGTGAGACTTGTTCGGGTTAGGCTTGACCTAGTTTGACTAGTGTAGTTGACTAGAGTTGACCAAAGGTTAACTTCAGCCTAGTTTGACCCTAAACATCATGTAGATGCATTGTAGCAGTCTGTTATGTTATTTTGGACATGTAGTGACTTGTACTGTTCTATAGGAGACAGACACCACTCCTCGGACAGTAGATACTCTTCAGATACTCAGGATACAGGTGAGTACATTCTCTGATCATTTCATATCCTGCTTAGGAGTATATTTTCTGCTTTAGATTACTTTACATGATGCTGACACGTTGGAAACACGGATTAGTACTATATGGATCTTGTCGTGCGATGTTATCACTTTAGCAGATACATCGGGTATTTCATGTTCGTGTACTTATCATGAGCATCATGTACTCCTTGTGTTCGTGCTTTTTGTGTACAAATCATATGAAATCGTGTATACTCATGTGCTCACATGATCTTCGTGTACGACTATACTTCGTGTGCAATAACATAACTTGGCTAGATCCTTGTGTATTGATTGGGGCGGGGGAGTAGAAGTGGTTATGTATTCAATCCAGTAGATTACTCGTGTACAACTCTTTAGATTACTCGTGGACAACATCGTGACGTTAACATAACCATCTTGTACTCTGAATCACTAGCACTGTTAGTTCTCATATATATTGTATCTATTTACTTACAGTCTTCCTTTTCATCATGTTATTCTTCAGTTTCCTGTATCTTACTCTCTAGCATGTTTATATTTCCTAACATGTTATGATTTGTTGAGATGTACTGTACTCGCTCCTGTCCTGACTGGACCTGTTGAAAATATTACAGAGGACGAGGCTGAGGCGTTCTGCCCTACCTATTACGGTATGACCCTAGAGGACTGTTGTGACCTGGACCAGCAGCAGGACCCTTTAGCAGTGGATGACACTCCTTTAGACTAGGATGTCTTTCATTTATCTATTCTGGATTACTGTATTGAGATATTGAGATGATTTCTGGATATGTATTTATCTTAGACACTTAGACTTATCTGGATTGTATCTCTGTGGATTTTATTCTGTTCTTATCTATCTATCTATCTTTTATCATGCTCTACCGTAGATGTGATTGAGACTGTATTTGCTATGTCACCTCCATTCGGAGTGTATATACTGTACATGTACCTTTATATTGTTAGATGTTGATCTAGGACAGCGTTCTACCGCCGACACTGCGGCGTAGGCTGGACGTACCCACGTCTCGTGCCCTTACTCTAGGGTGCGGGTCGTGACACATGAAGCTAGAACAATCCTTATCTCTTAATTAGACAAAAAAGTGGCATCAGAAGTCTTTACCTTAACCTTTGAGCAAGCCTATATGTTTTGTTTCGTTGGATGTAGCAAAAATAGTTGTCTGACATGATCTTCTGACTGCAAATTCATCCTGTAGACAATGCGGACCTTATTGCACAACTATATTGTAGGACATAACTCCTTACCACCAATGATTTTAACCCAATGGTTAATACTGAGAACAATTTATTGGCCCATTGGTCATGGTCGAACCTGATTTTAATAATTGATCAAATTCTGTCTCGATATAAGGGCTACATGGATTATTTGGTCTCTTGGACAACTGCCAAAGAACTGCTACCTATCTATTCCAGACCGAAGCTGATTTTGTCGTATGAGTCTGTATTTCTATATACAATGTAATTTTATATTTATTGAGTCTAGGAATACATTGTACACGAAGTCGTACTGGAAAATAGACTATCCCAAAAACATTTTAAAAATTCCTATGTTTTGAAAAATAGCCCATTTTACAAAAGCTCCTAACTGCTTAAACTTTTCAAAAAGCCAAAACCAAAATCTGCTTTTTAAAATGACCAAAAATTCAAAATAACCCTAGAAGAATTCGTCCTGAATTCGGCCAGAGTTCGGCCCGAATTCGCCTAGTGTACGTTGGATTTTGAACTTGGTCTTCCTGCAGTTACGGATGCAACGACTATTTGTCGAGATTCTCTCATAGAGTTCTGCCCGAATTCTGCCCGAATTATGTCAGAATTCTGACTTTGTAAAACCTATAAATAGAGAAGTATTTCAATCATTTCAACTCACTCATTCACATTCTCATCTATTCACTCTAAGCTTAAACGTCTTCCAAAGTGTTCTAAAGCTTTCATTTTTAAATCCTAAGCCAGTTACAATCATCTAGTCGATTTGCCAGTACGGTACGGTCTGGAAGATTTAGAGTGATTGTAATCAGAGGCTTGATTGAAGAAAGACACTTCACAATTGATGTTGGTCGAGTACTTTGTATCAAAGCTCGCGTTGTAGAAGTTGCAAGGACTTCGTATGAAAACTTGCGGTATCTTCCAATAGTGGATTCAACTGGAAGCTAGAGTTCTTCCGACTGGAATAGTCCTCACAAGAGAAAACCAGTATACTGTAGGACCGATTGTAGCAACGAGTTGTAAAGCGCAATACTCTATGGGGGGTGAATAGAGTAGGCAGCAGAAATTAACTATTTAAAAAGTGTTAGTAACAAGATCACAGATATATATATATATATATATATATATATATATATATATATCACAGATATGTAAATAAAAAGTAGAGAGTAGAGAGAAAACGTAAACACAAGGATGTATACTGGTTTCCCTCTTGTGAGGACTAGTCCAGTCGGAAGAACTCTAGCTTTCAGTTGAATCCACTATAAAAAATTACCACAAGTTTTTATCCGAAGTTCTCGCAACTTCTACAACGCGAGCTTTGATCCGAAGTACTCAACCAACTTCAATTGTGAAGTGTGTACCTTCAATCAAGCCTCTGATTACTACCACTCTAAAACTTCTAGACCGTACCACACTGGCAAATCGACTAGAGGATTGTAACTGGCTTGGGATTTGAAAATGAATAGCTCAGAATACTTTGGAAGAAGTAGTAGGCTTATATAGAAGAGATATGAAAGTGAATTGGTGTATGAGTGAATTGAAATAATCGAAATCCTTCTCTATTTATAGTTTTTCCAAAGGCAGAATTCTGACAGAATTCGGGCATAATTCGGGCAGAACTCTATGAGAAAATCTCGTTAGGATCCGTAACTGCAGGAAGACAAAATTCAAAAAGCAACGTTCACTAACCGAACTCTGGCCGAATTCGGGCCAAACTCGGGCCGAATTCTGTTGGAGTTCTGTCAGGGTTTTGCAAATTGGTTTTGGGCTTTTTGAAAAGTCAAACAGTGTCACGACCCGCACCCTAGAGTAAGGGCACGAGACGTGGGTACGTCCAGCCTACGCAGCAGTGTCGACGGTAGAACGCTGTCATAGGTCACAACATCTAACAGTTAAAGGTAATACACAGTTATACTCCCCGAATGGGGGTGACATAACAGAATATATCTCAATCACAACTAAGGTAGAACAGGAATGAGATAAAAGATAAAGGTAGATAATATCCAGGAATGTAACATCACAGAGATACAAATCCAGAATTCTAAGTGACTAAAATAAATACATATCTCAGAAATATCCCAGAATCTAAATACAGTGATCCAGAAAGTAAAGACAACCCTAATCTAGAGAAGTATCATCAACTGCTAGCAGGTCCAAGTCACTAGTAATGTCTAATGCTGCACCAAGAGGGATAGACACCAGAGCCTCATCATTCACTGTAAAATTTTCAACAGGTCCAGTCAGGACAGGAGCGAGTACAGTGCATCTCAACAAAATCATAACCGTTTAGGAAATATAAACATGCTAGAGAGTAAGATACAGGATCTGAAGAAATAATATGATAAAAAGAGAGAGACTGTAAGTAAATAGCTACAATATATAGAGAACTAACAGTGCTAGTGATTCAGAGCACAAGATGGTTATGTAGACGGCACGATGTTATACACGAGTAATCTACAGAGGTTGTACACGAGTAATCTACTGGATTGAATACATAACCACTTCTACTCCCCCGCCCCAATCAATACACAAGGATCCAGCTACGTTATATTATTGTACACGAAGGTCATGTGAATACATGATTATACACGATTCATACGTTTCGTACACGAATGTAACAAATACAAAGAGTACACGATGTTCCCGATAAAGTACACGAACACGAATACCCGATGTATCCGCTAAGGGAGATAACATCGCACAACCAGATCCATATAGTACTAATCCGTGTTTCCAACGTGTCAGCATCATATAAAGTAATCTAAAGCAGGAATATAATCCTAAACAAGATATGAAATGATCAGAGAATGTACTCGTCTGTATCCTGAGAATCTGGAGAATATATACTGTCCGAGGAGTGGTGTCTGGCTCCTATTAGAACAGCACAAGTCACAACAAGTCCAGAATAGAAATGAAATGCACTACAATGTTTTCTACATGAATCTAGGTCAATCTAGACCAAAGTCAACTCTTGGTCAACTCTGGTCAACCCTAGAAGTCAAACTAGGTCAACCAAGCCAAACCTAAGTCAAACTAGTCTAATCTAGGTCTAGCAAGTTATTCTAGGTTCTAACAAGTCTACTCTAGGCAATACCATGCTTAAACATACCAATACACATCTCTACATGCCATATATCTAGCCTATAGCCTACTAGACACATCTACCAAGATATCCTCTATAGCTAAATCAATACACATATTGGTATATGAATTACAATCTAAATAGAATATACCCATATTGGCTATCTATACATTACATACACCATTTACCATGACATGTCATATCCCATATATACATATACATTCATTTTCATTCATTCCTATATATATAACCAATATGTATAGGTACAAACTATGATATATATATATAGGTTACAAGTTTAAATAACAATGCATATATAATATAGGGAAGGAAATGAGGGAACACATGAATATACAAGTGTGAGTGTGTGTCATAGACTAGGCATGTGTGTGAACAGAAATTAAGAACAGTGAGCATTAACTGTGCAAATGTGGATGTGTGTGCATAAGACAGTGTATAGGAGAGGAAGGAAATTCAGTTCTAATAATGCACATTCTCAGATTAACAGGTTACAGGAAACAACATTGAATCAATGTAAAGGGATATTCAGTGCACAATTCCATATCAGGTTTTATGGGAAAACCATATCAGGTTTTATGCAAGAACCCACTCCAGTGTCAACAACCTATTCTCAGGTTTTACATAAAAGTGCATCTCAATCTCAGGCTTTAAGAAGAGCTCACTCTCAGTTTCATACATAATGAATCTCAGGTTTTATAAAACCAATTGAAAAGAGAATGAACAACAGTTTAAAGCATGAAAGCATTGAATCAAATACAAGGAAAAACTCAGGTTATATAATTCTCAGAATCTGACAGTTAAGAAGGGGAATGAAATCAGTTTTCAATCAAAACAATACCCCAATCCCATTCTCAGTTAATAGTGTAATGAAGAGCTAAACTCAGGTTTATGCCTAAGCAGGAATCAAAACAGTTTATTCAAAGAAGGTAAAACAAATTAGACATTCAATAATCATGGGGAAAACTCAGTTTTCTGTCAAATGAAAAGAAAGGAAATCAGTGTACATTGTACATTTCAGGTTTCTAAACAAAAGAAATCAGATATTCAAATCTCAGTATTCAAGTGAACAAAAGAAATCGGTTTAAACAACAACCCATATCAGTTTTAAAGAGGACAACATTGAAATCGATTATAAGGAAAACTCTGGTATAATGAACATTCAATTTCAGGTTTCTGTCAACCATTGTAATTTAAATCAGAAAACTCAGATACTCTTAGTTAAAAGGAAACTCCATCCTCATTCGATTCCAGTTTCAATAACAGTTCGAAACCAACCAACCTCAGTTCTGGAATTAAGAAATTAACTAACATTCAATCACATGTTATTAGCATTTGAAATGAAAGGAAAACAGTCAGGCTATTCTAAACAGTGAATCACATCAGTTGACAGTTAGCACAGTTTGAAACCCAACCCAATATCCCATTTCTCACAATCGAAAGTCCATAAATGAATGTAAAAACTTAACTAACATGTATTATAATATGTGGAAACATCATCAGTTGAAAAAAAACAACATAACAACAGGGAATTAGTGGTTTGGGAAAACTGGAATCTCACAGTATCAGTGAGTATCAGTGAAAGCCCAAAATTCATGTTCGAAATCCAAACTCCTCATTAAAACCTAAGCTAATCATGTAACTAACATAACAGAGGTTTAATCATCAAGTTTAGGATCTTAACTAATAATTTAAAACATAATTAAAAGCATTAAAAACAATTGAAATACAGAACACACATTCTACACACTGGACTACACAGTGCACTACACGTGCACAGGCCATCACGTGTCCGACACGACACGAGAGTCCCTGAAACTCTAGGGATCTCGTGTCAGTCATGGACACGACTCCTATGTCAAATTTCGAGGGTTGAAACCCTCTGTGCACAGAGAAAATACACCCGAGTAGCAGGGCATCAACCTGCCAGCGCGCGTGGGTGCACGACCGCGTGTCCACGCGCTCGTGTCGGCTCAACCCGACACGAAAATGTGCTCAGTGTCCAAGAAATGCAAAAGCGAGCCTAAAATGGATTTTCCTATTCAAATACAATCACAAAAATCGAACAAAATGCCCTTTGAGGCATTTCGTCGAACACCAACCTAACCACACTGGTACGTGTCCGATACGGACACGAAATGGGTCCAAAATCTAGGGTTAGCCTATCCTACTGTTAGGTTATGGTTAGGACAACCTAGAAATGAATTTTAACAGAATTTAAATGCAATAGAGAGGATTATACCTATAGGTGAATAATGGATTAAAATCCCCAAATGGGAAGAGCTCCACAAGCCACTAAACTTCCTCAAATTGTGTGTTTCCTGGAAATACTCAACAATAACAGCAAGAAAACTAATATTAGGTCATATTGCAATTTGTTTGGAGGTATTTGGAGTAAAAATGGGTTTTCTAAGAATTTACAAAGATGGGGACTCACCTCTTCAAAATGGCAATGTTTCCTAAAGAGGCAACCCTAATTTCAAGAGGATATAAATAGGAAGGGGAGACCATAGTGGGCCGGCCAGAAATTTCTAGGGTTAGGGCTTGGTTCAAAGGGTGTGGGCTATGGGCCATTAAGCCTTTAAGTCAAAAATGACTTGTGACTTCACAAGCCATTCCTTAATCAAACTAGCTCCTATTTTTCCCAAATTAATTCCAATGAGTCAAACCTTACTAACTTAAGTCAACCTAGGTTTTCAAATCCTAAACACTTAGTCATGACCTAGGTTAGCCACTAGGTTAGTCTACAAGGTCAACATAAGTCAAAGTCACTAAAACACCAAAATCAATTATTCTAAAAAAAATCTCTAAAAATCACATTAATTCCAATAAATCTAAATAATACATAATAATTCCAAATAATTCTCAAAATTTTAAAAATGACCAAAATACCCTCATTTGGAAAACGGGGTGTTACAATCCTACCCACCTTAGAAAAATTTTGTCCTCGAAATTAAGATGATCGTACCCCTTCTAGGTCAAACCCCCCCCCACAATCAAAGTCTCAGAAACCTATTTAAATCATTCAGTTGGAAAGTGTAACCTATGGGGTCATGGCATGTAATATCAGTCTGGGGTCTCATCTAGTTACACCAACATGCTACAGTACTAGGCAATCACAAGGTATCAAAACATACAAGCAAGGGATGCATCAAATATTCCCAAAAAGGGATACTAAGGTTAGGTCAAAACTCACCTCCAGCTAGGTCTGAGAACTAGAACTCCCTCCTGGAAGCAGGGGCCTGGTTGGGGCAGATCTATCAGGACAGTGCTGCATCCAGTGTGCAGCTGACCCACAGATTAGGCACAATCCTAGTCTCTTTCTACAGAAGTTCTACTTGTGCCCAGACTTCCTACAGTAGGTACAGATAGGCTCTGGCTCAGCTGGCCTCCGCTGGACAGGAGACTGGGCTGGTTATGATGATATAGGCTAGATATATGGGTACTCATCAAGCTCTGGGTAGGACTGGGTACTGCTCCTCGCCCTCTTGGAGCTAGGCTCTCTTCCTGGAAGCACAGAGTCCCGCAGACATGGCAACCTTTGGTTCTGCTCCCTCATGGCCTCATCATAAACTCTCTGTGACTCCAACATCCTTTCTTGGAAATATTCAAACACCTGATCTGCGTCAAGTAACAAACCTCCGGGTAGTGCAGTATGGGGTACCATCTCAAGGGGTGGGAAAAGGCTCTCGGTCTCAGGCAAATCTGCAGCTCTCTCCTGAACGACAGGAGATGAAGGAAGACTCTCTGGCGAGGCTACTACCATCTCCTCAATGACAGGAGATGCCACCACCCCTTGATCAGATAGAGGGATCACTACCTCCTAAACAATAGGAGGTGGAAGCACACTCTCAGTAGTTGCAGCTGCTCTCAGGCGACGGGCTCGGGTCATGGGTGCCATACTGGGAAGGATAAAAAAGAAAACAACAATCATCAAGGCTGTATGGCAGTCTACCATCCTATCTAAAAACTGACAATTATCAAGAAAAATAAAATAAGATAACTACTAATCATCTATAAAGGGGTACTATTTAAGAAAAATCAAAACCAAAAGTTTAAGGAACGAAAGTCAATAGCATTGAATCCAATCACAATCTAATATATATAGAAGAGAGAGTGTTAGAGGAAAAAGCTAACATTATGTAAAGGTTATGTGGTTAGTGTGAAATATACATGAAAGTGTATAGGAGGATTTGAGTCTCAACTGTGGCTATAAAGTTACACTATTCATGGCATATTGGTTAAGCAGTCTACAAGGCACAATCTATTTACTCATAACATGCATGGCTAACCATATATATATGTATATCTATATGTATAGAGAGGTAAAGATTTAATTATGCATCTACATACATTATTACATGTTTACATAACTATATATATATCTATATAGCTATATGAACATAACATAGAGATGAAAGGTTAGGTTTTCATGGCAGTTGTGTACATTAGTGTAGAGTGTCATATGTACATGGGTTAAGACTTGAAATGAAGGGTTCAATCATTTAGTTAGCTCAACATTACATATTACATCTGAAATTGAACTACACATATTGAAAGCAATGTAAAAAAAAATGTTAACATGTATTCAGTTTTCAAGGTTTTGGAGAAATTCGAACATCAAAACCAACTCAATGTTTGCCACATTCACAACCTAACATGTAAGTGTATGAAACCTAACATTATATACCTACACACAACAATGTATACGGCTCAAAACATTACAATTTAAAACTGTAATTTGAACTAAACACTTAGAATCCAAGGTTAAGGGTTTACTATGCACACAGTCTCAGATTTGACAAATTCAAACACAAACTCAACCAATTTCTTTAAGAAATAAAACCCTGTATATAACATACATGTGTAGTGATGCAAGCAAAACTAATAACATGAAATTTAAATTTAATTTACGAAATTAATCTGGGAAACGGAGAACTAGTCACTGATACTGAACTATATTAGCATATTGGGGTTTTGAGAAATTAACATCAATCATATTAACATGTATTTAGATAGGTTGGTAATCAAGTGTAGCATGCATACGTGTCAGGCAACATCTGTGTCCACTATATATATATATATATTAGGGTAATACAGGAATTAATGACAAGAAGAAATAATGATAAAATCTGTTCTGCCTATCTGTTTAAAAGAAGGAACCATTTTGAAACCAGGGTTACAATATCAAATCTAAGTCAAAGTCTTGCAAAATCATTGATTCATTGTATTAGGAAGAAATTATAGCAAAAAGTTACACAAGGTTCATAATAACAGCTAAGCTACTCCTACTCATACCCCTACTCCTAAGTTAGATGATGATGGAAACAATTTATAATAACTGGAATGAAGATAGAGACGATATATTTAAGAACATTTCCAAGATACAATCTAATAATCATATGCGTCTGTCCAAAATCATGATACTCAGAATCCTCGCCACGCTAGTCAGCAAGGCTGCGATAAATGGTAGAGTCCATAACAGGGGCATGCACCTCTATAATCATGTCGTCTGGAATTCTCGCTATGCCGACTAGTATAGCTGCAAGAAATTCCAAATCTCATAACCAAGATAAGTACATCCGAAGTCAGGTCTCTATGTTTCCGCCACGCCAGCTAATATAGCTGCGATAAACTCTAGGTTCCATAACCAAGTAGACGTTTATTATCCCCGTTATTCCGTCAACATATGTTATCAGAAGGTACCGTAACTCAGGCCATAAAATTCATCTCGATAGGAAAATCAAAATCAACAACGATCCAACAAAAATTAAATTCAGTAATCAAGGAGCGAGAGCGAACAAAACAAGGGAAAGGATTTCAAATTGAAGTTTAAATAAGATTCTCAAGGGTCATCCCAGGAATCTTTCAAGGAATCCTAACTGTGATTGAGTACCCTCAAAGCATATCGTAATCCTACTGCAGGCTGTAGTGATACTCTAGTTCGAATACCACTACATAACTCGACCTGCATGGGCCACCACAAAAAATATGTCACGACCTGCACCCTAGAGTAAGGGCACGAGACGTGGGTACGTCCAGCCTATGCTGCAGTGTCGGCGGTAGAACGCTGTCCTAGGTCACAACATCTAACAGTTAAAGGTAATACACAGTTATACTCCCCGAATGGGGGTGACATAATAGAATATATCTCAATCACAACTAAGGTAGAACAGGAATGAGATAGAAAGATAAAGGTAGATAATATCCAGGAATGTAACATCACAGAGATACAAATCAAGAATTCTAAGTGACTAAAATAAATACATATCTCAGAAATATCCCAGAATCTAAATACAGTGATCCAGAAAGTAAAGACAACCCTAATCTAGAGAAGTATCATCAACTGCTAGCAGGTCCAAGTCACTAGTGATGTCTAATGCTGCACCAAGAGGGATAGACACCAGAACCTCATCATTCACTGTAAAATTTTTAACAGGTCTAGTCAGGACAGAAGCGAGTACAGTACATCTCAACAAAATCATAACCGGTTAGGAAATATAAACATGCTAGAGAGTAAGATACAGGATCTGAAGAAATAATATGATAAAAAGAGAGAGACTGTAAGTAAATAGCTACAATATATAGAGAACTAACAGTGCTAGTGATTCAGAGCACAAGATGGTTATGTAGACGGCACGATGTTATACACGAGTAATCTACTGGATTGAATACATAACCACTTCTACTCCCCCGCCCCAATCAATACACAAGGATCCAGCTACGTTACGTTATTGCACACGAAGGTCATGTGAATACATGATTATACACGATTCATACGTTTCGTACATGAATGTAACAAATACAAAGAGTACACGATGTTCCCGATAAAGTACACGAACACGAATACCCGATATATCCGCTAAGGGGGATAACATCGCACACCCAGATCCATATAGTACTAATCCGTGTTTCCAACGTGTCAGCATCATGTAAAGTAATCTAAAGCAGGAATGTAATCCTAAACAAGATATGAAATGATCAGAGAATGTACTCGCCTGTATCCTAAGAATCTGGAGAATATATACTGTCCGAGGAGTGGTGTCTGGCTCCTATTAGAACAACACAAGTCACAATAAGTCCAGAATAGAAATAAAATGCACTACAATGTGTTCTACATGAATCTAGGTCAATCTAGACCAAAGTTAACTCTTGGTCAACTCTGGTCAACCCTAGAAGTCAATCTAGGTCAACCAAGCCAAACCTAAGTCAAACTAGTCTAATCTAGGTCTAGCAAGTTATTCTAGGTTCTAACAAGTCTACTCTAGGCAATACCATGCTTAAACATACCAATACACATCTCTACATGCCATATATCTAGCCTATAGCCTACTAGACACATCTACCAAGATATCCTCTATAGCTAAATCAATACACATATTGGTATATGAATTACAATCTAAATAGAATATACCCATATTGGCTATCTATACATTACATACACCATTTATCATGACATGTCATATCCCATATATACATATACATTCATTTTCATTCATTCCTATATAAATAACCAATATGTATAGGTACAAACTATGATATATATATAGGTTACAAGTTTAAATAACAATGCATATATAATATAGGGAAGGAAATGAGGGAACACATGAATATACAAGTGTGAGTGTGTGTCATAGACTAGGCATGTGTGTGAACAGAAATTAAGAACAGTGAGCATTAACTGTGCAAATGTGGATGTGTGTGCACAAGACAGTGTATAGGAGAGGAAGGAAATTCAGTTCTAATAATGCACATTCTCAGATTAACAGGTTGCAGGAAACAACATTGAATCAATGTAAAGGGATATTCAGTGCACAATTCCATATCAGGTTTTATGGGAAAACCATATCAGGTTTTATGCAAGAACCCACTCCAGTGTCAACAACCTATTCTCAGGTTTTACATAAAAGTGAATCTCAATCTCAGGTTTTAAGAAGAGCTCACTCTCAGTTTCATACATAATGAATGTCAGGTTTTATAAAACCAATTGAAAAGGGAATGAACAACAGTTTAAAGAATGAAAGCATTGAATCAAATACAAGAAAAAACTCAGGTTATATAATTCTCATAATCTGACAGTTAAGAAGGGGAATGAAATCAGTTTTCAATCAAAATAATACCCCAATCCCATTCTCAGTTAATAGTGTAATGAAGAGCTAAACTCAGGTTTATGCCTAAGCAGGAATCAAAACTGTTTATTCAAAGAAGGTAAAACAAATTAGACATTCAATAATCAAGGGGAAAACTCAGTTTTCTGTCAAATGAAAAGAAAAGAAATCAGTGTACAGTGTACATTTCAGGTTTCTAAACAAAAGAAATCAGATATCCAAATCTCAGTATTCCAGTGAACAAAAGAAATCGGTTTAAACAACAACCCATATCAGTTTTAAATAGGACAACATTGAAATCGATTATAAGGAAAACTCAGGTATAATGAACATTCAATTTCAGGTTTCTGTCAACCATTGTGATTTAAATCAGAAAACTCAGATATTCTTAGTTAAAAGGAAACTCCACCCTCATTCGATTCCAGTTTCAATAACAGTTCGAAACCAACTAACCTCAGTTCAGGAATTAAGAAATTAACTAACATTCAATCACATGTTATTAGCATTTGAAATGAAAGGAAAACAGTCAGGCTATTCTAAACAGTGAATCACATCAGTTGACAGTTAGCACAGTTTGAAACCCAACCCAATATCCTATTTCTCACAATTAAAAGTCCATAAATGAATGTAAAAACTTAACTAACATGTATTATAATATGTGGAAACATCATCAGTTGAAAAAAAACAACATAACAACAGGGAATTAGTGGTTTGGGAAAACTGGAATCTCACAGTATCAGTGAGTATCAGTGAAAGCCCAAAATTCATGTTCGAAATCCAAACTCCTCATTAAAACCTAAGTTAATCATGTAACTAACATAACAGAGGTTTAATCATCAAGTTTAGGATCTTAACTAATAATTTAAAACATAATTAAAAGCACTAAAAACAATTGAAACACAGAACACACATTCTACACACTGGACTACACAGTGCACTACACGTGCACAGGCCATCACGTGTCCGACACGACACGAGAGTCCCTGAAACTCTAGGGATCTCGTGTCAGTCATGGACATGGCTCCTATGTTAAATTTCGAGGGTTGAAACCCTCTGTGCACAAAGAAAATACACCCGAGTAGCAGGGCATCAACCTGCCAGCGTGCGTGGGTGCACGACCGCGTGTCCACGCGCTCGTGTCGGCTCAACCCGACACAAAAACGTGCTCAGTGTCCAAGAAATGCATAAGCGAGCCTAAAATGGATTTTTCTATTCAAATACAATCACAAAAATTGAAGGAAATGCCCTTTGAGGCATTTTGTCGAACACCAACCTAACCACACTGGTACGTGTCCGATACGGACACGAAATGGGTCCAAAATCTAGGGTTAGCCTATCCTACTGTTAGGTTAGGGTTAGGACAACCTAGAAATGAATTTTAACAGAATTTAAATGCAATAGAGAGGATTATACCTATAGGTGAACAATGGGTTAAAATCCCCAAATGGGAAGAGCTCCACAAGCCACTAAACTTCCTCAAATTGTGTGTTTCCTGGAAATACTCAACAATAACAGCAAGAATACTAATATTAGGTCCTATTGCAATTTGTTTGGAGGAATTTGGAGTAAAAATGGGTTTTCTAAGAATTTACAAAGATGGGGACTCACCTCTTCCAAATGGCAATGTTTCCTAAAGAGGCAACCCTAATTTCAAGAGGATATAAATAGGAAGGGGAGACCATAGTGGGCCGGCCAGAAATTTCTAGGGTTAGGGCTTGGTTCAAAGGGTGTGGGCTATGGGCCATTAAGCCTTTAAGTCAAAAATGACTTGTGACTTCACAAGCTATTCCTTAATCAAACTAGCTCCTATTTTTCCCAAATTAATTCCAATGAGTCAAACCTTACTAACTTAAGTCAACCTAGGTTTTCAAATCCTAAACACTTAGTCATGACCTAGGTTAGCCACTAGGTTAGTCTACAAGGTCAACATAAGTCAAAGTCACTAAAACACCAAAATTAATTATTCTAAAAAAAATCTCTAAAAATCACATTAATTCCAATAAATCTAAATAATACATAATAATTCCAAATAATTCTCAAAATTTTAAAAATAACCAAAATACCCTCATTTGAAAAACTGGGTGTTACGAACAGTTAGAAAGTAGTTTGGGCTTTTGTAAGTGGATTTGTTTTCAAAATGAAAGGATATTTTAAAAACGTTTCTTGGGTAGCCTATTTGCCAATACGATGCAGTGTACATCATATTCCTAGACTCAATAAATATAAAAAAATTACATTGATGAAATAGAAAAACCAAGAGCCCTTTGATGATGCTTTTCTTCAAATATTTTAGCAAACTTTTAAGACGCCTTTTTCGTTGACGGCGGTCGTCCAAGAACCCCCGATGCGAGGCCCCGGATAGGTCGTTAGGCGGTTCAGAGAAGTCTTCTTGTATAACGCCGTCTTTGGCACATCAATAATTCTCTATTGCATGTGTCCTTGTTTGACAAAGCTTGATCATGCTTACTGCATGTCTATAAGAACATGTTAGACGAACAATAGAATATGATACAAGCATAGCAATATGATATAGAATATTTTAGGACAATGCTAATATTAGGACATTGCTAAGTTTAAGTAGCAACATGATAGTGACTACATGAATATTAGTGACATCGTTATGTTAAACTTAATTGATTAGCCATATTCAAAAACATGATATAATCATTGGGCTAACAATTTTACCTTTTTTGATTATGGCAAATCCTTTAAGTTTAATATATATACAATAGATGCATGTATCACTAATAAACACATAATACTAGAATATTGTATGCTGACTTAAAATTATTTCTCTCCCTATGACATGATCAAAAAATAAGCTCCCCCGTAATTAGAGCTAAAATAAACTCAACCATAAGTAAAAGAGGAAAGCAAAAATAATCATGATCAAGGATTAGGAGAACAGTGTAACGACAAGTTTAGAAAATTGCATAACTAAAGAATAAAAAACTTATCAAAACACAACATAGTTGGTTGAACTTTAACAAAGAACACTGAAATCAAGCAATAAATAGTTTACCAACTAGAAATCCGAAAATGACATTCAAAACACATTTTGTCCGTCATATTGCGTTTTGAAATAGACCAAAAAAATATATCAATATAGTAGGAATCAATCATTGGTCATAAATAAATCATGAGGAATAGAAATTAGCAGATCCAGTATATAAAAAAAATCAAAAGTATAATGAGACTTTAAATGATCACAAAAAAAATATGATTCATAATTTGCCCATACAAATTAGTGATCAATTCCTTAAAGGGTATAATCATCGAAAAGAAATTAAAATATGTAAACTAGAATCTATGCAAAATCTATACCAAAGTTCATGCCTTTGAATTCAATTACCTTAGCATGATATATGAATATCCATTAGATAAACATGAAGGTAATGAATACAAAATACTTGAGAAGGTGAAATTCAGTCGACTTGAATGCTCCCCCGCAAAGTATGATCAGTATAAATATATATAATCATGAACTTTAAGATAAAATCTCAATAAGAAATGTCAAAAGTAATATAAACTCGAGGAATAATCAAATATATATTTGGCAAGATAACTTTTAGAAACTCGAATGAGAGAATTAAAAATAAATAATAATAATCATATATTCTCTCATCTAATACAAATCCAAATATCATGAATAACTCAACAAGATATTTAACTAAGACAATTATAAGTCCATGGTGAACTAGGTATACCACATATTAAGGGCATAAAATAATTGAAACAATTAATTTGCTCCCCCTTAAAATATATGTATATAGTTCAAAAATAATTTATATGCATAAAATAGATAAAATAAATAATCACATGATCTAAGGGATATCCAAGATATGTATCTTTTCTTTCCTTTGATCAAATGATAGAAAAATTCCAAACTCAAAACAAATATCATCTTTAGGCAAGAAAAACAAATATCCAATAAATAAACGCTTAAAGATGAACAAATAACAGCTATCTCCAATATATATATAAAAGAAATATTTTAAGACATTAAAATATTTTGAAAAACTGTCTTTAATAATAACATTTGAGTACCGGACAGATTTAATAAATAAAAAATAAATCAAAAAGACTTTTCAAAAATATGGAATTTATTACAAAAAAACTGTCTTAATAAATGCTCGAATGCGTCCATTTAGTCCTTAGACTGAAAGCTAGCGATTCGAATCACAAAAACAATTTTATAAAGAATCCATAAATCGTAAATAAATCCATTTGAACAAATAAACAAAACTAGATAAATGTCCAAAGAAAAGTGTATTCTAAATATATGGCATGTCAAGGGGATAATTGATTTGAAACAATTAACTGCTCCACCTTTACATGGCTATATCCAAAAATAATAATATTGACAAAATTTTAAAATAAAATTCAGAGACATATTTCCAGTAACTAATTCAAAAATATTAGGTCTTCTTATCAAAGTTTATTTTTTTCCTTTTTAAAGCCGTTGTACGGTGTCCATCTGATAACCGGAGGCTTAAAGAAAATAAACGCTTTGAGAGAGAAAAATTCAATATGCTTGACTTCTCCTTCGCAAAGAGTTACTACTATAGACAGTAAATAACTAGAATAAGAAGAGAATAATAAAGCTTAAAATCATGAATATTATACAAGCTAAAGACAAAATCACAAGACCATAATATTCAATGAGTAGTCACGAATATGAAAAACAATCATCTTTAGATAAAAGAATAAATATCCATGAAATGAACATTTAAAAATAAAACAATCAAAAGATATTTCAAATTAGCATGATGAATAATCGTATAAGTCAAAAGATGACATAAATTGATCTATGCTATAGAATCTCACAATCGACAAGATAGATCAACATATGCTGCCTTTTGTGAAAATATAAAGAGAGAATATTATCCATCAAATCTAAAATTCAAAATCCATCATATAATAATTGTAATTAGATCTCAATAAATCTTTAGTTTATAAAGCGTTGATCAATCATGGGCTAGCTGTAGAGGTACTGTCCCAACTAACGGAGGTTCACCGGGGAACACTTAAGTACCGCTTCGCTTCGACCATAGTCATGGTGACAGACAGACCCTTTGTAGGCTTATACCCAAAACAAATCTCATCTTTAATAATCGAGAATTTAAAAAGAATTAATGTAATATAAAATAAATTATACTCTACAGATTTAAAAATCTTAGAACCATGTAGCATACGGTATAAGATTTATCAATTACATTTATCCATATGTGCTAGAAAATTATTAGGTAACTATAAAATATAAAACATTTGTAAATCAAATATAGGACCTAGATACGCTGATGTATTTTGGAACTTAGGGAACTGGGTTCAGTACATTGGATCCAGAACTAGACGATAGTTGCAAGTACACCTTAATAAATCTTAAGTCTATAAAGTATTGATCACTTCGGGTTAGCTGTAGGGGCCGGTTCCCAGCTAGCGGTAGTCCAAAAACTAGTGCACCGTGTCGCTTCAGGCTATTTACACCCGTATGACAGAAGGACCCTTTCGGCTTGTTTCCAAAATGATTTCTACTCTTAAGAACTTAGATTCGAAGGAATATATGCAGTATCATCGAACATCGTCGAAATCCAGAATCCCTAAAAGTAAATACCGAAGGAATAGTTTTTCAAGATCAAGATATTACAAATATCATGTATCCAAAATGTCAACCAAAAAGCCAAAAAAATAAAAATATCATTAAAAGAGGCTTTGAGGAAGAAGCTAATAAAGATAAGAACATAAATTTGTCCAAAGTAATCAATAGCTAAAGTATGAGATAAGCACAAGTTTAAAAACTACTTTTCAAAATAATATAATATAGAACTTGAACTTAACTCATATATCCCCGTAAAGATATTTATAAAAAAAATATAAGAAACATATGAGCAATATATAAATAAAAATGAATTATGTATCCTTAATAAGCATAAAATAATTTCACAAGATAAAAAACGTGCATAAATATGCTTTGTCAGACAAAGATGTAATTGATTCATAAGAAGTTAATCAAAATAAAATTATAAGAATCAATAGTGAATAAATTATGCAAGCACAAGGTTAACATAAAAGTATATGTATATGCTTTTCAAGTAGACTTGTGCTAAATATACACTCACAAAATACTGATCAAAGTAAATACGACATGTTAAAGACAAATCGGTAAGGAGTGATGAAAAAAATATTAAAGGCAAAGAGTCAAAGGCATATTAACCAAAAACAAAAGCTTCTATAGACTATAGTAGTATGCATGCTTCAAGAATAAAACTAAAATAAAGAGCATACATAGACAAATGTGTCACACTAATGGAAAGTGAATAAAAGACTTATTTAGTGTGAACTAATCATTTAAGCTAAACAGCTAGTCAAGCTAGGATTATGTCTCATATTGATTCAAACAATAAACAATTTAAAAGACATCAATCAAAGCTAATAGTAAGAAATCAATAAGAAAATGCTATATATTAGAAACCATTTAGTAAGCATGTTACCGAAGTGGTTCTAGTGACCACACTTCTTTTGGTTCAATTGCATAGAAGATGACCTTTGTAGCTTTGCAATCACCAACATGTTACATGGTTCTATTTGATATGAGAAGCTTCACCTGCAATATTAGGTGAAGACTTTGGTATCCAATACTTGGATCCACATTTGTTAGCTTTGGGAACCCATTTGTACAAGTTCATATCAACATGTTTTCTAATCTGACATTGATTAGAAATATGTCCATTCATACCACAATAATGACAGAAAAAATTAATATTAGTACTATGTGCAGCAATATGAGAACGTGCAGTAGTGTGATATGATGTGCGTGGATACTTGTAATAGAAAGCATGGTTATGTGAAGCTTTAGCTTTGCTTGCTTCCTTTCTAGATGATCTGTCGTGTGTGACTATGTGATGTGCTAAGTGTCTTGTGTTAGACTAAGTCATAGGTTGTATTATCTGTTTTCCCAGTCTAATCTCTAACTTTTTAGAGTTAGCATAGATCTCATCATACTTAGTAGAAAGAGCATCAATTCTACATGAAGCAATAGAATATTTTTTCTTTTCTGATTCTAGTTCCTCCTTAAGTTTAGCATTTTCTTGAGTGCTTTTCTTAATGCAATCAAGTGCCTCATGCAATCTAAACTCAAGTATGGAAATCTCAGTAGAATTATCAGAAGGAGAACTATTTCTAGCATCATTCAATAAGCAAGTAAGCTTTTCATTCCCACGCTTATAGGATATAATATCCTTTCTAGCTTGCTTATACTTATATAATACTTTCTTGTGTTCTTCTAACAGATCACTGAAAGCATTAGATAACTCATCATGAGAAAATTTACTCTTCAGAAAAAGAATTATTTTGTACCTCGTTAGATAATGCCATTGAGCATAAATTTGTAGCTTGATGAGGTTTCTCTTCTTCTTCTTCTTCTTTAGAAACTCTTGCTTCGCTTTCACACCATATGCTCGTGCTAGTGTACTTGTGAGATGATGATCTTTCTTCTTTTGATCGTTCGTAGCGACTCTCCTTTCTCGAAGTAGTACAATCTTCTTGGATGTGGTCTATCTTTTTGTAATTGTCACATACATGCTCTTCTTCATATAGAGGATTGTGTTGTACCTTAAATCCCAATTTTTTCATGTACATATTTGCATAATTAAGAAGACTATCCTTCTCTCTGGAGTTGCTAGCTTTGCTCTCATACCTGTACTCATAAGTAGCTTCAAGAACTTTCCAAATTTCATGAGATGTTGTACAAGTAGTAATAAGATTAAATACATTTGTGTCTACAGCACAATATAATATATGCATAGCTTTTGCATCAAGTCTAGCTAACTTCTTCTCTTCCTTCGTGTAACTATATTAAGGCTTGTTGATTATAGAGGATGCGAGAATAGAAGTGATAGTAGGCTTCTTGTAGCCGGTGACAACAATTGACCATAAGTCAAAATCTAGAGACTTCAGGTAGAAGCTCATCCGTGTCTTCCAATAACTATAGTTTGTTCCATCAAATAGTGGGAGTCTATTTGAGGATTGCTCTTCAGTTGTGAAGTACATACTAGCCATATGTGATACTGTGATCTATATAACAGCTATAATAAATAAGAATATAATAGCAATGTTACCTCGCTTTACCTGTATAATCTACTCTGATAATGAGGATCTGCTCCAAGGATGTTAGGCTAAATAATAGAGTCCTTGCTCTGATACCAATTGTAGGAACAATTGGTATAGTAGCGATACCTATATAAAGAGAACCCGCTCTGATACCAATTATAGAAATAATTGGGATCAGAATATATTACCTCTAGTTGCAGTACTGGCTTTGATACCAATTGTAGGAGCAATTGGTATGAGCAGCAATATCTATATAACAAGCACCCGCTCTGATACCAATTGTAGGACCGATTGTAGCAACGAGTTGTAAAGCGCAATACTCTAGAGGGGGGTGAATAGAGCAGGCAGCAGAAATTAACTATTTAAAAAGTGTTAGTAACAAGATCACATATATATATATATATATATATAAAATATATATATATATATCACAGATATGTAAATAAAAAGTAGAGAGTAGAGAGCAAACGCAAACACAAAGATGTATACTGGTTTCCCTCTTGTGAGAACTAGTCCAGTCGGAAGAACTCTAGCTTCCAGTTGAATCCATTATAAAAAATTACCATAAGTTTTCATCCGAAGTTCTCGCAACTTCTACAATGCGAGCTTTGATCCGAAGTACTCGACCAACTTCAATTGTGAAGTATGTACCTTCAATCAAGCCTCTGATTACAACCACTCTGAAACTTCTAGACCGTACCGTACTGGCAAATCGACTAGAGGATTGTAACTGGCTTGGGATTTGAAAATGAATAACTCAGAATACTTTAGACGAAAGAGTAGGCTTATAGAGGAGAGATATGAAAGTGAATTGGTGTATGAGTGAATTGAAATGATTGAAATCCTTCTTTATTTATAGTTTTTCCAAAGGCAGAATTCTGACAGAATTCGGGCAGAACTCTATGAGAAAATCTCGTTAGGATCCGTAACTGCAGGAAGACCAGGTTCAAAAAGCAACTTTCACTAACCGAATTCTGGCTGAATTCGGGCTGAACTAGGGCCGAATTCTGTTGGAGTTCTGTCAGGATTTTACAAATTGGTTTTGGGCTTTTTAAAATGTCAAACTGTAACACCCAGTTTTTCAGATGAGAGTATTTTTGAAATTTTGTGATTATAATAATTATTACTGATATTTATTTCACATTATGATTTTTGGTGATTTTTAATTATTTTTAAATTATTTAAAAACTGGTTTAAGTCATGACTTGTGATTTTGATGTGCTGCTAGTGAAACCTGAGAGACTGCATGACCTAGAGCCTAACTATGTCATTAGGATAATTAATTATCATTTTTAGCCGAGAGGTAATTTGGTCATTTTGACTTATTTGAATTATTTGGTGATTTGTTGAATTGGTTAATTTTAGGTTGACTTGACTTGTTGAGACCTAGTGAACTAGCCTAGATGCTAACCCTAGCCATGGTGACCCTAGTCTAACTTAGGTTAACCTACATTTAGTCATTAGAAACTAATTTTAGAATGAGGGGATTTGGTTTAGTGCATTTAAGTCATGGTTCATGGTTTCATGAAATGACTTATGGCTAAATGATTTATTTTGATCATGACTTGGCCCATGGCCCATAACTAGAAGCCCTAACCCTAACTAAACCCTAAATGACCAGCCATAGGGATCTCCACCCTATATAAACACTTATTCTCTAGGGCTTGCCTCCTTCTTTCATTCATTTCAACATTAAAAAAAGAAAGGTATTGTCCCTCTTCCAAAAATCCCCATAAATTCATTTTAATTCCTTTTTAATCCTAGTTTCTTGCATTAGAACCTAATTTTCCCCCTATTTTCTGAATGTGGAATTTAATCCCAGCTTTGGGACAATTTGGAGCTTTTGGCATCAAGAGGAAGAATCCCCCATTTGGAGCTTTTCTAAGCTTTTTGCACACATAGGTAAAACCCCTTAAATTGATTTAAACTTTAGTTTTCTTTGCATATAGGGCTACATCTAGGAGTCCCCTAGGTATCCCTGAAATTTGGGTGGATTTCGTGTCCGTTTGGTGTCCGTATCGGACACGTGTCGTAGTGTGGTGTAGGTGTTTGTTGAAATGCCTCTATGGATTGAATATTGATATTTTTCGAAACAAATTATATATTTGAGTAGCTATTCATGTGTAGATTTAATATTTGTATGACTGAGCATGATTTTATAGTTTTTTTGTGTCCAAAACGGACACACACCTCGTGCATGACACTGCGCACAGGCTCCGTGCGGTGTCCTGCTGCCACACGTTCACATCCGACACGACACGACTCGGTTGGACACCAAAATTGGTGGACACCTACGGGCAATGACTGACAGCACGCACACCAAATTTTAGGCCATATGGTTGAGCGGTTAGGGAGAAATCCCGACCGCACCGTCTCAATCAACACGCACACACGCGCACAGGCACGTCCTGATACGTGTTCGTATCAGGGACACGACGACACATTGGCCTATTTCAGGGTGACACACACGTACCCCTATGTACCCTCTAGGATTGTGCACGAGCACGGGTCACATCGAGCTCTGTGTCGAGTCCACAACGACTCGACACACAAGCACGAGGCAGTCTTCACTGCCATTTACTGATTTTTGTCCCACTTCGAAATTGGACACTTCGTGTCCTAATTTTTGGACACATTTAGACACCACTGGACACGTGAGATATGTGTCTATGACTGAACACAAATTTTTCCTATTTTAATTTAAAGTTTGATATTGAAATTAGATTTCGAAGTGGGTTGCTGATACATTGTTTTAACTGTCAACTGATACACTTGTGTTCTTGACACTTGGACACACTGGGACACCACGTATCGACACTGCTATGCTCACATTCACCCTTTGACACATTGGAAGTACACACAATGCTCTCATACACATGTATAGCTCACTGCCTACCTTCATTCACTGTATGTGTCATTTCCTGCCCATTCATGTTCAGATACCCAACTTAAATTCTGCATATTGCATACCTTGCATAATGCATTCACTGCTAACACATTGTGTCAGTCCATCCCTTCCCTCATGATCAATATCTACATAGGTTTATTCCATGGTTGGATGTTCAGTTCCCATGTGCAATGATTGGACTTCGAAATTTCTGAGATTGAACCCCAATGCAATGCCATATCACACACAGGCCTCACACAACTGTCCTGCATTGATCACCCCTATTAACCTGCTGTCCTATCCACATTCCCATGTGGTTTCCTTTGGTAACAGTCATATCCAGACCATGTATCACAAATCCTTGTTTAGACCATTTGTGTGGAGTTTTCTCCTTTTCTTAACTGGTACAGTTCTGTTTTAGGAGCAGTTTTCTGCCATTCCATCAGTCCAGTAATGGACTTGATGATTAGCATGTGGTTCACCACACACTTTAGTATCTTGTTCTGTATATTACACTCACACACTGTCCTGAAAATTCACACACACACTGTTTCCTGTTAAACACAACCTGAGATTGCTTCTTCTTTAACTGAACTGAGATGTTGGGTAGTTTTTGAACTGATACATGGTGGCTCTTGTCACACACATGTTTCCAAATACCTGTACACTCTCACACTTATGTATTAGATGGTTTAAATGTCGGGTTCAAGATTAGCTAGGGGATTTCATGGTTTCGAATTGCTTATGCTGAAACTGTCATGTGTCACTGTTTTGGTTGATTGGTTAATTCCAATGATATAGGTTATATATACAGGTAAACTGAGATTTAAATCATAAGTTGGCTTGTATATATGTAAGAGTGTGTGTGAGTTTTATTATGTGTTGTGGGTTGTAATAGGAGCATATGCATTAGCAGTGACAGTTGCTCTTGGGCAGGCAAGAGCCTTGCCTGGCCTTGCCATGCCTTGGCAGTATCAGCAATAGGCAGAGCATTGCCTACAATAGCATTTGCAGCATGCAGCTAGGCAGCAGTTGGTTTGCATTGTATTGCATTGCACAGCAGCAGCTTGCCTTGGCTTTGTATTGCATTGCACAGCAGCAGCTTGCCTTGGCTTTGCATTGCACAGCAGCAGCTTGCCTTGGCTTGCACTGCAGGACTTTAACAGTGGTTTAGAGCAGTAGGCAGGGGGTTGAGTTCAGGCTATGGGTGGAATGTGTGAAATTAAGTTGAATGGGGTTTACTTGATGAGAGTTCAGGATAATAACCTGAGAATAGATGGATTAGTTTGGTTGAATGTTAATTAGATTTTTGTTTGATTAGAAGTTAACTAAGATTAAATCATAAATTGGCTTGTGTATATATAAGAGTGAGTTTTATTATGTGTTGTGGGTTGATTAGGGGCAGTAGAGAAGGGAGCAGGTGCAGGTTGAGGGCTTCATAGGTTGTCTTTGTGTAAGAGTTAGCCTTGTGTGGATTTCAGTCCAAGTTAAGTCCATACTAAACCTTAGTGTCCTTCCCCTCACCCAATCCAGTCTTCCCTTTTCTGGATATCATAGATATATTCATAGTATGTAGGAAATGCTTCATAATGGGTATGTATATGGGAGAGTTATATAAGTCTAGGACTAATAGGTAAGTTAGTTGTTTGTTAAGTCATGGAATGAATGTTGAAGTGGAGGATGAGCTTGATTAGCTTAGGGTATCATATAGAGTATAAAATGTATATCTAGGAGAGGGCATGGGCCATTGGCCACATGGTTTGAGGGAAGTGAGGAATAGTGTGAGTTGTTGTGTGAGAGTTCACATATTGTATATATATTATTATATAGATGTGATATGGATTAGTTGATATTGTACTTATATAGATATAGATATGTGATGCATAGGCTATATATGCCTAGGGCTATAGACTTGGGGTATATACATTGTTATGTATATAGGGAATAGTGTTAAGGTATCCTAGTTACACAAGTATATGGTTAGTGTCTAGATAGCCTTAGATAGAGTTTGACCAAACTCTAGATTTTGACCCAATAGGCTAAGATTGACCAATAATTGACTAGAGTTGACCCAGAGTTGACCAAGTTTGACTTGGACCTAGTTTGACCTAGACAGTTGACTTAGAGTTGACTTTGACCTAGATTGGCCCAGAAATCATGTAGATTGCATCATAAACTTCATTTGTCTTATTTTTAACATATTATAACCCATATTACTCTGCTTAGGACATTGTGACTCTGGTGCAGACATCTGATATTACACTACTCTTTTCAGAGTATCAGGCGAGTACATTCTCTGATAGTTCTCTTATTTACTTGTCAATTACTGTACTTCAGTTCTAGTTAGTTGTATGCGATTCTCTGTTACAACACGTGTGGATATTTCTGGATTCATGTATACGACACACTTTTATTTTCTGGCCTCTATTACTGGTATCATCTCTATTACTGGAATCACCTACTGGTATCATTATATTTTGGCGGGACTCATCTTGAATCATTGTCTCAAAATTCTGGATTCACTTGCTGGGAGGGAAAATACTAGAGTAAGACATGTAGACATAACCCAATCTGGAATCTCCTTACTGGAATCTACTGGAAGCATAGCCATCTCTCACCTGATCAGTGAGGGATGTGCCTGATTACCTACAGCCGTTTACATGTCGAACTCGGTATTTTAAAACACACTGCTAGAGTATAGGCTGGACTCACCTTGGAATCGTTGATCACTATAACTGGAATCGTCCCTTACTGGATTCATCTTGTATTAGATTCATCCCTTACTGGATTTATATAGGTTTTACACTAGTTTACATTTTCTGTCTAGACTTTATATCATATTACCCTGGTTCAGCTAGTTCTATTTTTACAGTCTTCATTGCTATGATTCTTCTCTTGTTTAGTATTTACTTTCCTTGTACTTTATCTTTCTTTCTTACCATCACCTGAATATAAACTGCCATTTTCATCAATATAACTGTCTATAACTGCTGTATAGTTCTCTGTCATTTACTTGGGTTTTATAGATGAGATGTGCTCGTTCCTGTCCTGACTGGACCTGTTGAAAATTTTACAAATGATTGCCCTGAGGACACATGCCCTATATTTTACTGAGGAGACGGCTTAGCTACCTGGCCCCGACACTCAGGAGTGATCGGGATTTAGTCTAGTAGACTTGCATTTATTTTCATTTAGAGCTTGTTGTATAGAATTGAGACTTCAGTTGTATTTGAGATTATTCAGATGTTGTTATTATTTCAGTATTTATTTTTTTTGTCTTTAAATTCTTAGTTACAATTCTGTGTTTCTTATCGTGCTTAGACTGTGATTGAGATACACCATATCTTATACTTGTCCTCCGTTCGAAGTTGATCATGATGAGTACATTATATACTGCATGAGTTGATGGTTAGTTAGAGACTTAGAACAACGTTCTACCGCCGACACTGCGGCGTAGGCTGGACGTTGTTACGTACTCATACCCTCATAGTGGGTGCGGGTCGTGACACGTTTTTAGTGGTGGCCCATGCATGTCGAGAGACGCATTAGTGCGATATCGTGGTAGTACGGCGACTTAGTTGTGCTGCTGCGAGCCTGCGATAGGATTGAGAGATAGGCTATAACGGAGCAGTACTCAATCACAGTTAGGACTACTTGAGACGATTCCTGGGATGACCCTTGAGAATCTCATTATAAACTATCTCGAAATTTGATTCTGACTGTATCTGTCTATCTTCCTTGTTCATCGTTGAATTTGATTCTTGGTATTCATTATTGACTTAATTTTCTACCAAGATAACATTATGGGCTAGGTTGCCTCAGTCATGGAATCTAGAGTCTTCTATGGCCATATCAGTTGGTTGGGCGATGAGATAAGAGTCCGATTTTGGATGTATTTCTCGGGTGTGGGAATTTAAAGTTTTCGCAGCCAAGCTAGCGGCAATGCAAAAATTTTAAATACCATTATTCTAGATGTATGTACATTAGTTATGGACTCTATAGATTATTGCCGCCATACTTACTGGTGTGACAAGGATTCTGGTGACATGGTTCTGGATAGACGGGTATGATTATTAGATTGCAGGATAGATACCATATAGATGGTACCCTAGAGAATTTGAGTGGAATATCAGGATGAATATCACTTGAGTGTCAAAAATTAGATAGAGGGAGCTAGGCCACCTGTAGCGCAGCACCGTACCTCGCACCAACAGAGGGATACACCCCAGAGGGGCAGGGCTTCTGTGCTGACAGTCGAGTAGACCGACGCTACGGGTGACGGGTTAGCAGGTTTGTCTTCCTGTTCTTCTTTCCATCTTGTTGTGTGATTCCATTAGTACATGCCAGGATATTGTTTGTGATTGTTAGATAGTGTAGCTACCCTGTTCGAGACTGTGAAATCATGACCAGTAGGATTGTGTTGCTTCGACCTTAATTTGCTGGGGGTTTGACCTAGGAAGGGTGCGATCATCTTAATTTCGAGGACGAAATTTTTCTAAGGTGGGTAGGATTGTAACACCCAATTTTCCAGATGAGAGTATTTTTGAAATTTTGTGATTATAATAATTATTACTGATGTTTATTTCATATTATGATTTTTGGTAATTTTTAATTATTTTTAAATTATTTAAAAACTGGTTTAAGTCATGACTTATGATTTTGATGTGCTGCTAGTGAAACCTGAGAGACTGCATAACCTAGAGCCTAACCATGTCACTAGGATAATTAATTATTATTTTTAGCCGAGGGGTAATTTGGTTATTTTGACTTATTTGAATTATTTGGTGATTTGTTGAATTGGTGAATTTTAGGTTGACTTGACTTGTTGAGACCTAGTGAACTAGCCTAGATGCTAACCCTAGCCATGGTGACCTTAGTCTAACTTAGGTTAACCTACATTTAGTCATTAGAAACTAATTTTAGAATGAGGGGATTTGGTTTAGTGCATTTAAGTCATGGTTCATGGTTTCATGAAATGACTTATGGCTAAATGATTTATTTTGATCATGACTTGGCCCATGGCCCATAACTAGAAGCCCTAACCCTAACCAAACCCTAAATGACCAGCCATAGGGATCCCCACCCTATATAAACACTTATTCTCTAGGGCTTGCCTCCTTCTTTCTTTCATTTCAACATTGGAAAAAGAAAGGTATTGTCCCTCAAAATCCCCATAAATCCATTTTAATTCCTTTTTAATCCTAGTTTCTTGCATTAGAACCTAATTTTCCCCCTATTTTCTGAATGTGGAATTTAATCCCAGCTTTGGGACAATTTGGAGCTTTTGGCATCAAGAGGAATAATCTCCCATTTGGAGCTTTTTCAAGCTTTTTGCACACATAGGTAAAACCCCTTAAATTGATTTAAACTTCAGTTTTCTTTGCATATAGGGCTAGATCTAGGTGTCCCCTAGGTGTCCCTGAAATTTGGGTGGATTTCGTGTCCGTTTGGTGTCCGTATCGGACACGTGTCGTAGTGTGGTGTAGGTGTTTGTTGAAATGCCTCTATGGATTGAATATTGATATTTTTCAAAACAAATTACATATTTGAGTAGCTCTTCATGTGTAGATTTAATATTTGTATGACTGAGCACGATTCTATAGTTTTTTCGTGTCCAAAATGGACACGTACCTCGTGCACGACACTGCGCACAGGCCCCGTGCGGTGTCCTGCTGCCACACGTTCACATCCGACACGACACGACTCGGTTGGACACCAAAATTGGTGGACACCTACGAGCAATGACTGACAGCACGCACACCAAATTTCAGGCCATATGGTTGAGCGGTTTGGGAGAAATCTCGACCGCACCGTCTCGATCAACACGCACACATGCGCACAGGCACGTCCTGATACGTGTTCGTATCAGGGACACGGCAACACGTTGGCCTATTTCAGGGTGACACACACGTACCCCTATGTACCCTCTAGGACTGTGCACGAGCACGGGTCACATCGAGCTCTGTGTCGAGTCCACAACGACTCGACACGCAAGCACGAGGCAGTCTTCACTGCCATTTACTGATTTTTGTCCCACTTCGAAATTGAACACTTCGTGTCCTAATTTCTGGACACATTTAGACACCACTGGACACGTGAGATATGTGTCTATGACTGAACACAAATTTTTCCTATTTTAATTTAAAGTTTGATATTGAAATTGGATTTCGAAGTGGATTGCTGATACATTGTTTTAACTGTCAACTGATGCACTTGTGTTCTTGACATTTGGACACACTGGGACACCACGTATTGACACTGCTATGCTCACATTCACCCTTTGACACATTAGAAGTACACACAATGCTCTCACACACATGTATAGCTCACTGCCTACCTTCATTCACTGTATGTGTCATTTCCAGCCCATTCATGTTCAGATACCCAACTTAAATTCTGCATATTGCATACCTTGCATAATGCATTCACTGCTAACACATTATGTCAGTCCATCCCTTCCCTCATGATCAATATCTACATAGGTTTATTCCATGGTTGGATGTTCAGTTCCCATGTGCAATGATTGGACTTCGAAATTTCTGAGATTGAACCCCAATGCAATGCCATATCACACACAGGCCTCACACAACTGTCCTGCATTGATCACCCCTATTAACCTGCTGTCCTATCCACATTGCCATGTGGTTTCCTTTGGTATCAGTCATGTCCAGACCATGTATCACAAATCCTTGTTTAGACCATTTGTGTGGAGTTTTCCCCTTTTTTTCACTGGTACAGTTCTATTTTAGGAGTGGTTTTCTGCCATTCCATCAGTCCAGTAATAGACTTGATGATTAGCATGGTGGTTCACCACACACTTTAGTATCTTGTTCTGTATATTACACTCACACACTGTCCTGAGAATTCACACACACACTGTTTCCTGTTAAACACAACCTGAGATTGCTTCTTCTTTAACTGAACTGAGATGTTGGGTAGTTTTTGAACTGATACATAGTGGCTCTTGTCACATACTTGTTTCCAAATACCTGTACACTCTCACACTTATGTATTAGATGGTTTAAATGTCGGGTTCAAGATTAGCTAGGGGATTTCATGGTTTCGAATTGCTTATGCTGAAACTGTCATGTGTCACTATTTTGGTTGATTGGTTAATTGCAATGATATGGGTTATATATACAGGTAAACTGAGATTTAAATCATAAGTTGGCTTGTATATATGTAAGAGTGTGTGTGAGTTTTATTATGTATTGTGGGTTGTAATAGGAGCATATGCATTAGCAGTGACAGTTGCTCTTGGGCAGGCAAGAGCCTTGCTTGGCCTTGCCATGCCTTGGCAGTATCAGCAATAGGCAGGGATTGCCTGCAATACCATTTGCAGCATATAGCTAGGCAGCAGTTGGTTTGCATTGTATTGCCTTGGCTTTGCATTGCATTGCACAGCAGCAGCTTGCCTTGGCTTTCCATTGCATTGCACAGCAGCAGCTTGCCTTGGCTTTGCATTGCACAGCAGCAGCTTACCTTGGCTTGCACTGCAGGACTTTAGCAGTGGTTTAGAGCAGTAGGCAGGGGGTTGAGTTCAGGCTATGGGTGGGATGTGTGAAATTAAGTTGAATGGGGTTTACTTGATGAGAGTTCAGGATAGTAACCTGAGAATAGATGGATTAGTTTGGTTGAATGTTAATTAGATTTTTGTTTGATTAGAAGTTAACTAAGATTAAATCATAAATTGGCTTGTGTATATATAAGAGTGAGTTTTATTATGTGTTGTGGGTTGATTAGGGGCAGTAGAGAAGGGAGCAGGTGCAGGTTGAGGGCTTCATAGGTTGTCTTTGTGTAAGAGTTAGCCTTGTGTGGATTTCAGTCCAAGTTAAGTCCATACTAAACCTTAGTGTCCTTCCCCTCACCCAGTCCAGTCTTCCCTTTTCTGGATATCATAGATATATTCATAGTATGTAGGAAATGCTTCATAATGGGTATGTATATGGGAGAGTTATATAAGTCTGGGACTAATAGGTAAGTTAGTTGTTTGTTAAGTCATGGAATGAATGTTGAAATGGAGGATGAGCTTGATTAGCTTAGGGTATCATATAGAGTATAAAATGTATATCTAGGAGAGGGCATGGGCCATTGGCCACATGGTTTGAGGGAAGTGAGGAATAGTATGAGTTGTTGTGTGAGAGTTCACATATTGTATATATATTATTATATAGATGTGATATGGATTAGTTGATATTGTACTTATATAGATATAGATATGTGATGCATAGGCTATATATGCCTAGGGCTATAGACTTGGGGTATATACATTGTTATGTATATAGGGAATAGTGTTAAGGTATCCTAGTTACACTAGTATATGGTTAGTGTCTAGATAGCCTTAGATAGAGTTTGACCAAACTCTAGATTTTGACCCAATAGGCTAAGATTGACCAATAATTGACTAGAGTTGACCCAGAGTTGACCAAGTTTGACTTGGACCTAGTTTGACCTAGACAGTTGACTTAGTGTTGACTTTGACCTAGATTGGCCCAGAAATCATGTAGATTGCATCATAAACTTTATTTGTCTTATTTTTAACATATTATAACCCATATTACTCTGCTTAGGATATTGTGACTCTGGTGCAGACATCTGATATTACACTACTCTTTTCAGAGTATCAGGCGAGTAGATTCTCTGATAGTTCTCTCATTTACTTGTCAATTACTGTACTTCAGTTCTAGTTAGTTGTATGCGATTCTCTGTTACAACACGTATGGATATTTCTGGATTCATGTATACGACACACTTTTATTTTCTGGCCTCTATTACTGGTATCATCTCTATTACTGGAATCACTTACTGGAATCATTTACTGGAATCATTTACTGGTATCATTATATTTTGGCTGGACTCATCTTGAATCATTGTGTCGGAATTCTGGATTCACTTGCTGGAAGGGGAAATACTAGAGTAAGACATGTAGACATAACCCAATCTGGAATCTCCCTACTGGAATCTACTGGAAGTATAGCCATCTCTCGCCTGATCAGTGAGGGATGTGCCTGATTACCCACAGCCGTTTACATGTCGAACTCGGTATTTTAAAACACACTGCTAGAGTATAGGCTGGACTCACCCTGGAATCGTTGATCACTATAACTGGAATCGTCCCTTACTGGATTCATCTTGTATTAGATTCATCCCGTACTGGATTTACATAGGTTTTACACTGGTTTACATTTTCTGTCTGGACTTTATATCATATTACCCTGGTTCAGCTAGTTCTATTTTTTACAGTCTTTATTGCTATGATTCTTCTCTTATTTAGTATTTACTTTCCTTGTACTTTATCTCTCTTTCTTACCATCACCTGAATATAAACTGCCATTTTTATCAATATAACTGTCTATAACTGCTGTATAGTTCTCTGTCATTTACTTGGGTTTTCTAGATGAGATGTGCTCGTTCCTGTCCTGACTGGTCCTGTTAAAAATTTTACAGATGATTGCCTTGAGGACACATACCCTACATTTTACTGAGGAGACGGCTTAGCTACCTGGCCCCGACACTCAGGAGTGATCGGGATTTAGTCTAGTAGACTTGCATTTATTTTCATTTAGAGCTTGTTGTATAGAATTGAGACTTGAGTTGTATTTGAGATTATTCAGATGTTGTTATTATTTCAGTATTTATTTTTTTTGTCTTCAAATTCTTAGTTACAATTCTGTGTTTCTTATCGTGCTTAGACTGTGATTGAGATACACCATATCTTATACTTGTCCTCCGTTCGGAGTTGATCATGATGAGTACATTATATACTGCATGAGTTGATGGTTAGTTAGAGACTTAGAACAGCGTTCTACCGCCGACACTGCGGCGTAGGCTGGGCGTTGTTACGTACTCATACCCTCACAGTGGGTGCGAGTCGTGACAGAAACAGTTATAATGTAGTTTGGGCTTTTGTAAGTGGGTTTGTTTTCAAAATAAAAGGGTATTTTGAAAACGTTTCTTGGGTAGCCTATTTGCCAGTACGATGCAGTGTACATCGTATTCCTAGACTCAATAAATATGAAAAATTACATTGATGAAATAGGAAAACCAAGAACCCCCGATGCGAGGCCCCGAATAGGTCGTTAGGCGGTTCACAGAAATCTTCTTGTATAATGTCGTCTTTGGCCCATCAATAATTCTCTATTACATGTGTCTTGGTTTGACAAAGCTTGATCATGCTTACTGCATGTCTATAAGAACATGTTAGACGAACAATAGAATATGATACAAGCATAGCGATATGATATAGAACATTTTAGGACAATGCTAATATTAGGACGATGCTAAGTTTAAGTAGCAATATGATAGTGATTACATGAATATTAGTGACAGCGTTATGTTAAACTTAATTGATTAGCCATATTCAAAAATATGATATAATCATTGGGCTAACATATACATCACCGACTTTGCATTTGCTCTCTGATCTCTGCCTTTGCATTTATTTACTTGTGATATACACATTCTCTGTGATCTTGTTGCTAACTTTTTAATTAGCTATATTCCGCTACCTACTCTATTCACCCCCCAGAGTATTGCGCTTTACGATTCGTTTCTACAATTGGTATCAGAGCGGATTATACAGGTAAAGTGAGGTAACATTGCAATTATATTCTTATTATTTTAGCTGTTACATAGATCACAGTATAACACAAGGCAATTGTGAAGTTCACAAGTGAAGGCCAAGCCACAAACAAACCTCCACTGTTTGACAGTACAAATTACATATATTGGAAAACCCGGATGAGTTTCTTCTTAAAATCTCTAGATTTTGACTTATGGTCTATTGTTATTGATGGCTATAAAAATCCTCCTCGTATTCTTATTGTAGATGTATTGGGCAAAAAATCCCATGATAAGTATACTGAGGATAAAAAGAAAAATGCCAGTCTTGACGCACGTGCTATGAATGCTTTATTTTGTGCTTTAGATAAGACTGAATTTAACAAGGTGCCTATGTACACGACATCAAATAAATTGTAGAAACTTCTCGAAGTAACTTGCGAAGTAATGACGCAAGTCAAGGAGTCGAAGATCAGCAGACTTACTCAGGAGTATGAGGCGTTCAAGGTGAAGCCAAATGAATTTGTCACTCAGATGTTTACGAAATTCCAAGGTATTATAAATCCTCTTTCATCATTAGGCAAAAAGTATAGTAACCATGAGAAGATTCGCAAACTTCTACGAGCTCTCATGAAGAATTGGATTCCAAAGGCTACAGCAATCATTGAAGGAAATTAATGTCTCTTCAAACACTCATGGGTAAGCTACTCACTCATGAGCTGGAACTTCAAGACTTTGAAGATGTTGCACCAAAGGAGAAGTCAGAGAAGTCGATCGCTTTCAAGTCTCAATATAGAAGAACTGTCGAAGATAATTCTGACGACAGTGACACTGACTCTGATGATCAAGCTCTCATGGTAAGTGTAGGAGCGTAAAAATGGCGTTATTTGACTAAATTCAAAGGAATTGAGGACTTTACGCAGGCAATTCTCTATGACAGCTATTTTTACGCCAAGATTTGTGTTCTTTTTACGCCAGGCTAGTCTGTACGCTAGCCATCCTCTACGCTGGCTATTTTACGCTGGGAAGCTGTCAGATCATGCATTTAATACAAGTGATAATGACTCTGACATAATGATTTGCTGACAACATGCAACACAGAAGTCGATAAGATCGAATTTTTACCAAACTCGATACTTGTCGTATGGTGTGCAAAAAAGGCTACTTTACGCTTAATAATTACTTCTTTTTACGCATGATAGTTATATGAGCTTTTACGCTCAAGGCTATTGTGGGCGTAAAGTCTATTTGGGTTAAGTTTTACGCTCAAGGCTATTTTAGCCACTTTACGCTGAGAAGTTTTAATTGTGTTGTTTTTACGCCAGTTGCTACTTTACGCTCGGAGCATATTTTGAGACGTTTTTACGCCCGATCCTTCCTGACTACTTTGGAACGTGGTTTATCCACGTGGATTTCATGCCACATTTATTGAGGAACGTGTATACATGCTCCCTATTTTTGTTGGAATAATGGGACGCGTGTCAACATATTCAGTGGGTGACTTCCATCGTGGGTGACAGTTACCAGCATACAAAACCCAATTTTTTTGCTTTTTACGCACAATGGGTTAAGTCTATAAATAGACTTATTTTTTTCATAACAAGGCATCAGGAGCAGAGAGACAGGAGAGAATACAGAAATTAGAGCTCAGAGACTTTGATTTTCGAGAGCATTCTTCTTCAACTTTTCTTCCAGAACAGAGTGAAGGAAAGCAGAAAAGCATTCGACCTCGCCAACAGTGCCCAAGTGCGTCGATATCTTTCTGGTGACTTAGTTCTTCCGGCTGTTCATCTTCTAGGAGTGATCTTCATCATCATTGTATGGTCCAAGGAACAAAGTGATTGCCTTCAGATCAGACTTCCATAGCAATACTTCCCAGAACAATTTGTACTTGTACTTTTTTCTCGTTTTATTTTCAAAAGCCAATTTTTAGGCATGTTGTTAAGTGAAACAGTAAGAAAGTTTAAGAAGTTCATGAGATTCAATAGAAGAACAAAGGACTACAACAGCAACAACAAAAACAACAAATAAGATCCATTTTTCTATGGCTGTAAGAAGAAAGGACATATGAAGAAGGACTGTCCAACAGCATTATATCAACCAGAAAAAGCAATGAATACGTCAAGGGCTACCTGAAGAAACCTATATCCATGATGTATGCTAATACAAGCATATGGCACGAAAGTGAAGCCAGCGACTCAGAAGATGAACAATCAAATGATGCTGCAAATGTGTGCTTGATGGCTTACGATCGGTGATAGAAGCAAATGGAACCTCGACAGCGGTTGCTCACGGTACATGACCGGTGATGCTTTATTATTCGCAACACTATCGAAGAAGAAAGAATGATACGTTTCCTTCGATAATAATCTTAAAGGGTACATAATTGGTATCGACAATATTGGTAAGGCCCCCTATCCTGTGATTAAAGATGTCTGTCTAGTTACCGAGTTAAAACGTAATCTACTCAGCATAAGCCATTTAGCTGACCATGGTTATGGTATTAACTTCGTCAAAGACAAATGTACTATAGTTGATAGCTCAACTAGTATTACTATCATTGAAGGTATCAGGGAAGATAATATATATGTTTTCTATTTGTTAGAAGTTGCTAACAAAGCAGGTAGATGCTTAATGGACAAGAGTGTTGAGAGTCAACTATGGCATATGAGACTCGGTCATGCAAATATGGACACAATTTCAAGGTTATCTACAAAGAAGCTGGTACGAAGCTTACCGGACATTTCTTTCAAGAAGGATATGGTATGTAGTGAATATGAAAAGAACAAAGCTAATCGATCCGCATTTAAGTCCAAAAATGCTATAAGTACCACTAGACCTCTACAATTACTGCATATGGATTTATTTGGACCTATTAGAATTGTTTGCCTAGGTGGTAAGTTATATGCTTTTATATAGTAGATAATTTTTTTAGATACACGTGGGTATATTTTCTTGCATGCAAGAATGATGCATTGTCAGAATTTGTCACCTTTTGCAAGAAAGTTCTAAATGAGAAAGGTTTCATGATCACTCGTATTCGAAGCGATCATGCCGACGAATTTGAGAATGCAAAGTTCAAGCAATTTTGTGACACACACGATTATCTTCTGGTTTTTAAGCCCAAGACAATCCAGTCTCCCGTTTGTAACGTGGCAGACCCTCAGGTTTTACGCCCTGTGCGTAAGAACAAGTCTCCCGTCTGTGACGTGGTAGACTCCAAAGCTGTACGCCCCGCGCGTAAGAATAAGTCTCCCGTCTATGACGCGGTAGACACATAAAATTTACGCTCCACGCGTAAAGGAAAATCTCCCGTTTATAACGTGGCAGATACTCATGTTTTGCGCTCTGTGCGTAATGGTAAATCTCCTGTCTGTGACAGTGTAGATAAAATTCACAATGATGTTCCTGCATCTAAAGTGAAAGTACCTGCACGCATGAAGCATAAAAACATAGTTGGTAAAACCCCTGTTTTCAACCAACAACCTTCTTATACTGCTGTATGCAAGGTACCAAACCTTCAAATTATACGCAATAAAGATGGAGTCCTTTGTGCTCAAAAATCTCAAGATTTACGCACGCAACTCCAAGCGCGTAAAAATGTAAAGTTTGGTTCTGCAAATGCAGCCAGTATTCTTCTTTATACACAAGGGACTAAATGTTTTTCAACCCCAAATGTAATGAAGAAGACTACTCCCTCTACTCCTTCTGATTTACGCGAGTTGCTAATGCAAAAGTGTAAAAATAGACAATTTTCCGTGACACTCCCCCAAGAAAATCACAATTGTGAGTGTCACCAGATTGTGATCAAATATTGTTGTTCGGATTCTAAACGGTCAATTTTTGATCGGTTAAGTTTCAATGCGCCTCAACAACAAGTTGATGACCAAGAACATGAGTTGTCATATACGTCAGTCAACATGGCATCTCATACCAATAGAGGACGACGTCCAAGACGCAACACGTCCCAAACTCCAGGTTAACAACAATTCAACAGACTTCTTGATTCCTTTGAGGCAGTATATCAGAATACTCGATCAAAAAGACAAAGACAGTTACAGATTTCTGATTCAGAAGCTGGGGGTACACAATCTTTTGAGTCCGAAATGGATAGTGTTGATTCATACCTCTATACCAATCCTTCTATATCTTCAAGAGAGGTTGAATCCTACACTATTGGAGATGAACCAGAGACGTCATCTGCTAATACAGAACAACATCTCACTGCCGTTGAGCAATCATTAAAGGAAATGCTTACTAAGATGCAAAGCATGCACCAGATAATAATGACTCAGCAAACTGCTCAACCGGCAGTAGCAACACCGGTACAAGTTGCAGCACAAACTCAAGATAGTCAAGGGATTGATATACCTTTGAATACTCAAGAGCCTATTGTTAACCAAAATTCTGCATCCCCAGATCCTATCATTCTAGAAGATGTGCCACCTCCAGTGGGGGTTACGGTACATCCAACAACTATTCAATCAAATGTGCTTCCTCAAACTAGTGAAGCTATTCAAGTAGTGCGTGAGCTCAAAGCACAGTTTGAAGTTTTAAAGCACAAGGATCAACTCCAGAGGTTAGGGATTAAGCAACCTTATCCTCCTCATTGGAATGATGTACCCTTTCCTCCGAAATTCAAGCCACAAGCAATGGTATTGTTTGATGGAAAGGCTTCTCCTAGTCAGTATATCAATTACTTTGATATTATGACTGTACATCTGTAAAAAGATGATGCTCTTCTCACTCGAGTATTCATCGGGTACTTGGCGGGTTCAGCTTACGACTGGTATCGTAGTTTACCTGACAATTGTATTTCATCTTTTGATGAATTTAAAGCAATGTTTCTCTTCCGCTTCTATGAAGGAGGCATGGACATAAATATGTCCTCCTTAATAAAAATTAAACAAAAGAAGAAAGAAGATACTTGGACGTTCATCAAACGTTTCCGACAGGCGAGTCTAAAAATGCCTCCTGGTATGCCAGATTCAGCGTTGATTGATACATGCAAGATAAATCTGCGATCATCCATTGCTGTCTTTACGGGTTCCCAATTCACAGACTGGGCCTCGTTCATTATAGCAGCAGTTTCTGCCGAGACCAATGGTAGGTTGGCTCGTGAACATGGGATGATTTTTGCCTCAGAGGATAAAGGAAAGAAAGGTAATCCTGGTAATAATTTCGGCAATCGTAATGGGAAGGGAAAGGATACCCTCATGGTTAATCTTTCCAAGAACAAAATGACGCCGAATAATCAGGAGTTTTCTAAGCCAAAAGAAGAGTACTCATTTGACGAAAGCGATATTCCAGGGATATTTCAATGTCTGGTAAAAAGTGGCAAACTCCAGATTCCAGAGCCAAAAAGGCCTAATAAGGTGAATCTGACTGACAATCCCAAATATTGTATCTATCACAGATACATAAATCATCCCACCTGGGCTTGTTATGTTCTAAAGAAGAAAATCCAAGTGTTGATCAATGCCAATGCTATTGCTTTAACTAACGATGAGCATATGGTCACAACTAATATGGTTTCCCTTCAATTTGGAGGTTTTCCTCCTCAATAAGTCCCAGATGGAATTGTCCCAATTCCAAAGACGACGATGAAGATAGTGAATATCCCGTCTGCTGGAGAGGAAAATGAAGGATTGTTGCCTCTCACATTAAAGAATGGTGAAATTATGTGGGTATATCCTGATTTAGTACCTGAAATGGAAGATGAAGGTAAAAAATCAAAAGACAAGAAAGGTAAAAAAGTCAAAACCTGCAACATGATTTCTCATGTTATTCCAGATCTTGATGATTTGGATCATCTATGGGATGGCATTCCTTTGGAGGATCGACTGAGAGGTTTGAACATATGCCCGCCAAGTCTGGCTCCTCCTACTAAGCTCAAACTCACTCATCAGCAGTGGCTTACTATGAATAGTATTCCCTTATACAGGGCACAACAAGTTTTTGCTGCTTATGAAAAAGCTCCTACAGGGATTTTTCCTCGTATCCCGAATCCTTCTACTCCCATAGCTATAGAGGCTTCTATTCCTCATTCTCCTATAGTTACAGAGATCTCTTCTTTTTTCTCTGTTGAATCACTTGTTAAAAGTCCACTGCCCATTCACTTGTATAGTCAACAATCAGTCCTTCTTATGGAAAAGATGGGCTACAACTTTCAAAAGGCAGAAGGTTTGAATTATGATAAAGAAATGTGACTTCCTTTACAGATTTAAAGTCAAAAATCTACTGTTGGATTGGGTTCTAAACTTTCTCCTAAGAAGGCTAAGGGAAGGAAGACTAAATTCTGCAATATGGTACTTCCTTCTTCTGAATCTGAAGAAGAAAGCTTTGCTGGTACAAGATCTGGAAAAGTGTACCATAAGGATTATGAGGGATCCTCCAAAGAAGAAGAAGACGTAGTAGAAACACTACCAGCTCAACCATCTCCTGTTCCTTCTAAACCATCTGTGGTTGAGAAGGAAAAATAAAAAATAGTACGCTTTGACGTCCCGTTGAAGTCTGCTTCCAGTCAAGAGGTGATGATGAAACCCTACAAATTTGATATTCTAGCCCAGTTAGCCAATACTCCGGCTAGACTATCTATATTTGAGCTGCTTCGCCTTTTTAGAGAAAGTAGGAAGACTTTGAGTGAAGCTTTGCTTCAAGCAGATTCATGCTTAGCTCAACTCAAGAGTCCTGATAATACACCAGTATCGTGTCCACAATGTCATAGTGTGATGGAGGCATTTCCTAATATTACCTTCACACAAGAAGACATGCTGTTAAAGCATAACAAGCATGACAGGCCTCTGTGCTACACTGGGTATATTGGATCCACTGAAATTGACAGGATTTACATTGATCCTGGGTCTTCAATTAGCATTATTATTCAGAGTATGCTAAGACCTTTGAGGATTCCTACTAGTGATTTGACTCACACTAGTACCACAATAGTAGGTTTCAACTCTGGCAAGAGTAAACCACTGGGAAAGATTCATCTAAAGATTCAGATTGGTGATCTTCGAACTATGGTTACTTTCTATGTTATCAATTCCGACGTATCCTACAACATCCTTCTCGGGCGACCATGGATACATGAGCATAATATTGTGCCTTCAACTCTCGACCAATGCTTCAAGTATGTAGATTCGTAAGGAGTTATGAAAACTGAATTTGCTGATATCAATCCCTTCAATGGTGTTGAAGCATATTTTTCAGACTCAATACTCTACAAACAAGAGCATGTGAAGGAGATATCAAATATAGCTGAAGATCAATCACCTATTGAAGATCAGTCTATCAATGAAGATCCTCCAGAAGACCAACCTTTGAAGATCAAGGTCAAAGGTCGAATCCAACCCCAACCTGTCAGTGATCAACCTCTGATGATCAAGGTCAAAGGAAGAACTCTAGCTTCATCTGAGGAATCAATGAGTATTCCTGTCAAGAGTCATGTTCAACCTCTTATGATCAAAGTTAAGGGACGTACTTCTCGTACGAATGATCTAGAACCATCATTGGTCATCAACCTTGACAAGTCTACGCAGAAGACGGATGATGGTCCGTTAATGATCAATCCGAAGCGTAGTAGTGAAATTATAAATGATGTAAATATTGATCATTCTGTACTTTCTGATATCAATGAAGATTTCTTTTTTGAGTATATGGTTGTCAAATTTGTTGAAAGAATAACTTTATCTCCTGATGATCAAAGTTATCAATATAAAGACAACATAGATACTGAGGAAATTTTATACATTGACCATAAGGAAAATTCTTTTCCTCCTCATGTTGATGTAGGACCTTATGCTCAAACGTTCTTAACATCTTCTCCCTATCTTCGTCCTGTAGCTGCTTCATCACAAGCTTGTGTAACTTATAGACGTCACGAAGAATCTTATTTCATGATTCCGTCTGATAAGAAAAACAAGCACCAAATTGTGTTTGGTCTGGCTAGAAACATCCTAGTTGTTCAGATAGATGATCTTAGAGATAAAGATAAAGGAAGAATCCGAATTGACAAATATAGTCAACAATCTCTTAAGATTATCCAGAATATGGGATATGATTTGAAGACTATACAAGGTCTTAACCAAGGCAAAGGTAGACGATTACCATTATGTGGTGATCCGTTTTACCAGAAAACTCGTCATGGGTTAGGATATGATCCGTCCCATATGTTTAATGATGATATACAAGAAGAATTCTCTTCTAGTTCTTCACAATCTTCAGAATCTGAAGAAATCCATTTCATCGAATCTGAATATGCTGGAGGAGACTATTATGATGAATCTAAATGTATATTCTCAGTCAACATGGTTCAAACTGACGGTGAATCTGAGCCATTTGAGAATAATCCCTGGGCCCAACAAATGGACACAGAGTGGGAACTTCGTTTTGAACAACGACAACCACCGACGGAGGATGAGATTTTCCAGATTGATGTTGGAGATGGAACAACGTCCAGGCCAGTATTCATCAGTAAGAACCTTTTCGAAGATGAAAAGAAAGAGCTGATAAAACTGATTAAAAATATATTGATATCTTTGCATAGAGTTATGAGGATATGCCGGGTCTAGATCCTAAAATTGCTACTCATAAACTCAATATACTTCCTAATGCCAAGCCTGTTAAACAACAACAACGACATTTTCGACCAGATATGATGGATGCAATTGAAGCAGAAGTCAAAAAGCTGATTACATGTGGCTTTGTTCGTGAAGAACAACACTGAGACTGGGTTGCCAACATTGTTCCTGTTATGAGAAAGAACGGAAAAGTTCGAGTTTGCATAGATTTTCGAGATCTTAATGCAGCTTGCCCAAAGGATGAATTTTTACTTCCAATTACTGATGTCATGATAGACCGTACATGCGGTTTTGAACGCATGTCTTTCATGGACGGATTCTCAGGATACAATCAGATCAAGATGCATCCAGAAGATGAGAAGCATACTGCTTTTCGAACACCCCTTGGGGTTTACTGCTATACGGTTATGCCATTTGGTCTCAAAAACGCTGGTGCCACGTATAAACGGGCTATGAGTAACATCTTTCAGGAACATCTACGGAAGACAGTAGAATATTACGTAGATGACATTGCTGTCAAAAGTCGATCAAAAGATGATCACATTGAAGACTTGAAGACAATATTTGAATTGATGCGTCGTCATCAATTGAAAATGAACCCTACTAAATATTTCTTAGGGGTTTTCCAGTGGCAAGTTTTTGGGATTTGTCACCACTTCTCAGGGTATTCATGTTGATCCTGATAAAATCAAAGCAATTCTTGAAATGCGTCCTCCACGCAATTTAAAGGAACTTCGAGGATTCCAAGGTCGTATTGCTTATATCAGGAGATTTATATCCAATCTCTCTAGGAGATGTCAACCTTTCTCCCGTCTATTAAAGAAAGGAGTATCATTTGTTTGGGATGAAGCGTGTCAGAAAGCTTTCAATGACATCAAGCAATACCTTACAAATCCACCTGTTCTGGTACCACAAGTGGTAGGAAGGCCATTTTTGCTATATGTTCGAGCCTTAGGTCATTCACTTGGTGCTCTTCTTGTATAGAAAAGTGATATGGGTCACGAACAAGCAATTTATTATCTCAGCCGAATGATGGTTGGAGCTGAACACAGGTATACTCCTATAGAAAAAGAATGTTTAGCTTTGGTTTTTGTTGTCCAAAAGATACGACATTATGTGACAGGACAGACTATCCATGTTATCTCCAGAATAAATCCTATTCGGGTGCTGATGAGAAAACCAAGTATTCTTAACTCCAGGTTAGCTACCTGGGCGATGTTGCTCACTCCTTATGACATGGTCTATGTACCTCAAAAATCAGTGAAGGGTCAAGCATTAGCTGATTTCTTAGCAGCTCACCCTATACCTGAAACATCGAAGCTATATGAAGATATTCCAGAAGAAGTTGTGGATTGCAACATGACTTTGAGAAATGATATTTGGCAGTTATACTTTGATGGAGCATCACGAGTTGGACCTAAAGGTAATATTGTCTCCGGAGTAGGAATCGTCTTAGTTTCTCCGGATAAAATGGTCATATACCGTGCTTATTCTCTCAATGAGCCATGCTCTAATAATGTAGTAGAATATAATGCTCTGCTGATTGGTCTCCAAGTAGCAAAACAGTTGGACATCGAGTTCCTAGAAGCTTATGGAGATTCTCAACTGATTGTTAATCATGATAGAGGGACTTATGAGGTCAGAAATCCTGACCTCATCCTTTATCATCAAGTGGTAATCGAGTTGGTCCGATCATTTAGAAGATTCTTCATCGAATTCGTACCACGTTCTCAGAATGTGGAAGCTGATGCTCTTGGTAGTCTAGCTGCAGACTTAGCTGTTCTAATTCGAAGACAAAACACAATCACATTGTTGGACCGAGATTTATTCTGTGTCAAGAATAATCTGTATATTGAACAGAGTTATATTACAGAGTCAAGTTCCCAGCAGAGAGATTGGAGAAGTCCGTTCATTGATTATGCAATTCATAGGATTTTACCTGAAGATCCAAAAGAAGCTGCATTAATCAGGAGACGATCATTTCGATTTTATTATGATTCGTCTTTACATATGCTATATCGTCGTTCATATGATGGACTTTTGCTGCGCTGTCTCTCAGAAAGTGAAGCTAAACAAATACTTCGCGAAGCTCATGATGGTGTTTGTGGTGCTCATCAACCAGGTCCAAAATTACAAGACCGCATTCGAAGAATAGGATATTATTGGCCATCTATGATAGCAGATGCTGGAGATTATGCCAGACGATGTAAAGCATGTCAGATTCATGCTAATTTTATTCATCAACCATCTGAATTCTTGCATCCTACAGCAGCTTCTTGGCCCTTCGAAGCTTGGGGCATGGACATTATTGGTCCGATTAATCCTTCTTCTGTCAAGGGACATCGATTTATATTGGCTATAACCGATTACTTTTCTAAGTGGGCAGAAGCAGTTCCCCTTATTGAAGTAAAAACATCTAATGTGATTAGCTTCATCAAACACCATGTCATTTATCGCTTCGGAATTCCTCGACGGATAATTCATGACAATGGACCACAATTTGCTAGTCAGGTATTTTATCGGTTTTGTGATAAGAATCGAATTCAAAATCTGGCTTCTACGGCTTATAATCCAACTTCTAATGGTTTAGCCGAAGCTTTCAACAAGACGATCATCAAACTTCTCAAAAAGTTCTTCTCTTCTAATAGACGTGATTGGAATGAGAAGCTTGGAGAATGTTTATGGCCTTATCGAACGACAGTCCAAACTCCTACTGGTTTTACACCATTTTTACTGGTCTACGGATGTGAGACTGTCCTTCCATTGGAAATTCAGATTCCATCTCTTCGAATAGCCATTGCTAATGATCTAACTACAGAGAATAAAGATCGCTTACGACTCCAAAAACTTGAAGGATTAGACGAGAAGCGTCTTCAAGTGCAACAGCGTATTGAGTTATATCAAGCTTGTATATCTCGAACTTTCAATCATAAAGTTAAAGAGAGGGTATTCAAGGTCGGTGAATTGGTTTTAGCTGTTCGAAGACCGATGGTAATGACTCATAAGAGCAAAGGGAAATTCCAAGCAAAATGGGAAGGCCCTTATGTTATCGAGACAGTGTTTTCCAATGGTGCCTATCGGTTATCTAAGCCCAATGGAGATTTACTCATGATACCGATTAATGGCAAATTTCTTAAGAAATACTATGTATAAAAAGAAAACACAGAATGAAAATAAAATCTTTTTTATTTTTGTTCAGAACAAAGGATTAAGGAAGAGGACCACTGCCTTCCTTATTGAATACATAGTCAGCCAATGCATTGAAAACATCTTGGCCTGAGGCCACAAAAAACTTGCAGGCAGCCATCCTCAGCGCCTCTTCTTCAGGAGTTTTTCCAGGCTCTGTTAAGAATGCAAAAATGTCTTGTGGTGGCTTGGGCGTAGAAGAGCCTTCGCCTATTCCGATTGGGCCTGACACAATTGGTTCAACGGGGCGCGTTTCATTGACGTCCTCAACCTTCATGGTGACTTCGGTCTTTTGCAGCACGTCCTTGGAAGACATTTTCGATAGAAGAGTGGAAACAAGGATGAAACTTTACAAAAAAGTTCTCACCTATTTATAGGAGAGATCTATTAATGAACCGGTCTTGGAAATTGAAATAACCTTTTTATTCCCGAAAGGACCTATCCATTCATTATATCAGATTCATCCATTTAATTATGGAATTGAATTGATCTGTCTTTTCCTAAAAGAAACGTTGGTTCATTTATTCTTTCATCGATATTGGCATGATATCTGTCTTCTTTCCCAGCTATCAATGTTTGGTTAAGCTGGTTACTTATCCCTCTGATAGCTTTTTTTTAATCTTTTATCTTACCATTTGGTATAAAAAGTTGGATTTATTATTTATCACGTTCTTATGACCTCTGAATAAATATTAAATCTACTTCTTTTCCTATCTATCATGTCCATTTGGCCTCTGAATAGATATTAATCTAGTTTTCTTTGAGTTGTTACGATCTATCATGTCCATATTACCTCTGATAGTATTGTATACTCTAAACAGAAAACGAGATCTATCATGTCTATATTACCTCTGGATAGATAAAAATTATTGAGTATAGAAGACTTGTCATTTCCATTCTCACTTTATCATCATAAAAATCTATTACATTTCTTAGACTTTCTTACAAATCATAATGGAAATCTATTACATCTTGGATTTTCATTCTATACGACAACGATGACCTAATGGAGATCTATTAATTCTTTGGATCGTCTTTATCGGACGAGAGAAGAACCCCAGAGTATGGCAGCCCGAAGACTCGTTGCTGCCAATACAACTGGTGGAGAAATGACGGCCCTTCAGAAGAGATAGGAATGTATCCAGCATTGGGATACGATTTCTAGTTCTGCCGTGAAAGGAACTCTACTACCTAATTTCTCGGGTTAGAGTTGACTCCACCATCCAACTCTCCGTGTATAAAGGCTCTTCCTACCATCTGAGGAAGACCCTTCTATCCCACGAAGAGTTCTGAGTTGTCTGATTTGTGCGTCAAAAATGCATGAGCTCCCTGATGTGTGTGTCAGAAGAATGCTCCCTACAGCATCTATATCGCCAATGCCAGTTCTAGAAAATTTCTTTAACCAACTTCTGCAGAAAACAGCGCAAAAAGAGAAACTAATCAATAAAAGTGTTATTATTATCAGGCGCAAACTGGCCCATCAAAGATGGGCATACTCTGTTTTGTTAAAGACAGATGCTCGCGTACTTTGTTTAGACAAATATTTGTCTTCAACAGGCGCACCTTATTTATCAAGGAGTTTTGCGCTCATTTTTCAAGCGCACCTTATCTATCAAGGATTTGCGCTCATTTTTCAAGCGTACCTTATCTATTAAGTATTTACGCTCGTTTTTAGCAGACACACCTTATCTATCAAAGATAGGCGTTTGTTTTCAGCAAAAGCTCAAAGGCAGCCGATTTCGCACCTTGTTTAAATTAAAGAAGAGCGCACCCTGCCCCTTTTATGTAAATCAAATACCTATTTCGGTGAGATGTAATACACATAATAATGGATAAATGATGATTATACACAGAAAAGCTACTGTTTCACGATGGGCTTACCATCAAGATCAGATAGTTCGGCCCTAAGAATTGTTGAATCAACGTCTGGTGACATAACGCATAGGGGAACTACATCAGAAAGCATCGCCATTATCAATCTCTTGTTGGAGAATAGAATCTTGCAAAAAGCTATCTTCGGAGAAGAAGAAGAATAAAGAAATGAGAATGCATTCTTTAACTCAGCTATTTATAAAGGTTCAAATGAGCAGATGGCGTAAGTCTATTTCGGGAAAGATCCTAATAAGAGGCATTCATAACCATAGAACAGCCGCCACATGTTATTTTATTTCTCTTGGGAATGAGCGAACATGGAAACAGTCAAAGGTGTAGAATGATCTTATATCAATGCATCACAAGAATAAAGGTGGAAATAACACCAAGATTTTATTTGATAAAGAGTAGGCCCCTACAGATAAGTTGAGTGTGATAATACATAGATGACACTCTTACACAAAACATTATTTCTTCTTCTCTCCTTCGTTGGGCTGACGAAGGGAGGCACCTAACTCATGTACATTGTGGATTCCAGAACGACGCATTAAATTGAGGAATGCTTCGGCATCACCTGATCCTTCGTAGGCAGTTGAGGGACCACCATTTATACGATCGAAGATCGCTGGAGTCAGTCCAAAGCACTCCATAAAGTTGCGCGCTAGCAGCGATTGATCGACCTCTGCCTCTAGGTCAAGCTTTGAGCCTTGACCCTTTTCCTTGTCAGCCTCTATTTCTTTCTTCGGTGCCATGACAATATGAGGATGAGAAGTGAGAATGAAACGCTTTTTTCTATATATACAATCAATCAACCCTTCATATTCCCTATGGGAAATTGAACATCATCAATGCAACTCGGGGAGACGAAGAGGCGTTCGAATGTTTCGAGAGAGAAAATTCATTATGACAGTGAGTATTGACCGGCGCCATTTCTTGACTTTTCATATTCAAAGTATTTCGAAATTTTTGAAGTCTTTTCAAATTCTGAAAACTTTGAAGGGGGTCTTGTAGGAGCGTAAAAAATGGCGTTATTTGACTAAATTGAAAGGAATTGAGGACTTTACGCAGACAATTCTATATGAGAGCTATTTTTACAACATGATTTGTGTTCTTTTTACGCCAGGATAGTCTGTACGCTAGCCATCCTCTATGCTGGCTATTTCACGCAGGGAAGCTGTCAGATCATGCATTTAATAGAAGTGATAATGACTCTGACATAATGATTTGCTGACAACATGCAACACAAAAGTCGAGAAGATTGGATTTTTACCAAACTCGATACTTGTCGTATGGTGTGCAAAAAATGCTACTTTACGCTCAATAATTACTTCTTTTTACGCACGATAGTTATGTGAGCTTTTACGCTCAAGGCTATTGTGGGCGTAAAGTCTATTTGGGCTAAGTTTTATGCTCAAGGCTATTTTAGCCACTTTACGCTGAGAAGTTTTAATTGTGTTGTTTTTACGCCAGTTGCTACTTTACGCTTGGAGCATATTTTGGGACGTTTTTACGCCCGATCCTTCCTGACTACTTTGGAACGTGGTTTATCCATGTGGCTTTCATGCCACATTTATTGAGGAACGTGTATACGTGCTCCCTATTTTTGTTGGAATAATGGGACGCGTGTCAACATATTCAGTGGGTGACTTCCATCGTGGGCGACAGTTACCAGCATACAAAACCCAATTTTGTTGCTTTTTACGCACAATGGGTTAAGTCTATAAATAGACTTATTTTTTTCATAACAAGGCATCAGGAGCAGAGAGACAGGAGAGAATATAGAAATCAGAGCCCAGAGACTTTGATTTTCGAGAGCATTCTTCTTCAACTTTTCTTCCAGAACAGAGTGAAGCAAAGCAGGAAAGCATTCGACCTCGCCAACAGTGCCCAAGTGCGTCGATACCTTTCTGGTGACTTAGTTCTTCTGGCTGTTCATCTTCTAGCAGTGATCTTCATCATCATTGTATGGTCCAAGGAACAAAGTGATTGCCTTCAGATCAGACTTCCATAGCAATACTTCCCAGAACAATTTGTACTTTTTGTACTTTTTTTTCGTTTTATTTTCAAAAGCCAATTTTTACGCATGTTGCAAAGTGAAACAGTAAGAAAGTTTAAGAAGTTCATGAGATTCAATAGAAGAACAAAGGACTACAACAGCAACAACAAAAACAACAAATAAGATCCATTTTTCTATGGCTGTAAGAAGAAAGGACATATGAAGAAGGACTGTCCAACAGCATTATATCAACCAGAAAAAGCAATGAATACGTCAAGGGCTACCTGAAGAAACCTATATCCATGATGTATGCTAATACAAGCTTATGGCACGAAAGTGAAGCCAGCGACTCAGAAGATGAACAATCAAATGATGCTGCAAATGTGTGCTTGATGGCTTACGATCGGTGATAGAAGCAAATGGAACCTCGACAGCGGTTGCTCACGGCACATGACCGGTGACGCTTTATTATTCGCAACACTATCGAAGAAGAAAGAATGATACGTTTCCTTCGATAATAATCTTAAAGGGTACATAATTGGTATCGACAATATTGGTAAGGCCCCCTACCCTGTGATTAAAGATGTCTGTCTAGTTACCGAGTTAAAACGTAATCTACTCAGCATAAGCCATTTAGCTGACCATGGTTATGGTATTAACTTCGTCAAAGACAAATGTGCTATAGTTGATAGCTCAACTAGTATTACTATCATTGAAGGTATCAGGGAAGATAATATATATGTTTTCTATTTGTTAGAAGTTGCTAACAAAGCAGGTAGATGCTTAATGGACAAGAGTGTTGAGAGTCAACTATGGCATATGAGACTCGGTCATACAAATATGGACACAATTTCAAGGTTATCTACAAAGAAGCTGGTACGAAGCTTACCGGACATTTCTTTCAAGAAGGATATGGTATGTAGTGAATATGAAAAGAACAAAGCTAACCGATCCGCATTTAAGTCCAAAAATGCTATAAGTACCACTCGACCTCTACAATTACTGCATATGGATTTATTTGGACCTTGTAGAATTGTTTGCCTATGTGGTAAGTTATATGCTTTTATATAGTAGATGATTTTTCTAGATACACGTGGGTATATTTTCTTGCATGCAAGAATGATGCATTGTCAGAATTTGTCACCTTTTGCAAGAAAGTTCAAAATGAGAAAGGTTTCATGATCACTCGTATTCGAAGCGATCATGCCGACGAATTTGAGAATGCAAAGTTCAAGCAATTTTGTGACACACACGATTATCTACTTGAGTTCTCTTGCCCTAGGACTCCACAACAAAATGGAGTTGTCGAACGTAAGAACAGGACTCTATTCGAAATGGCTAGCGTAATATTAAACCAATTTAGTCTACCAAAATACTTTTGGCTGAAGTTGTCAATACAGCTTGCTATGTTCTCAATAGGATTCTAATTCGACCTATATCGAAGAAGACTCCCTATGAGCTATGGCTTGATAGAACACCCACTATTTCATATTTTAAAATATTTGCTTGTAAATGCTTTATTCCTAATACTAAAGACAATCTGGGAAACTTTAATAAAAAGGTCGATGAAGGTATCTTTTTAGGTTATGCGGCAAGAGCAAAGGGTACAGAGTCTTCAACAAGATAACCATGATCATCGAAGAATCGATAAATGTTACATTTGACGAACTAAATCAATATTCAGTCGATGATGATTATGATGAAGACATAAGTACACCAAGTACATCACCTGCAGAACCTTCATGCAAAGCACTAGCTGATCCTCCAGGCAGTTCACGAACAGAACCAGAAGCCGGAACCAGCAATCCTGAGGATGTGCCAAAAGAAATAAGATTTTTGACAGACCATCCCAAGGACTTGGTAATAGGTGAGATTACCAGGGTTGTAAGTACTCGTTCTACTAGTAAAGATATAGCTTCCTGTGTTGCATTTATTTCACAACTTGAACCCAAAACTATTGAAGAAGCATATAGCGATACATTTTGGTTTGATGCGAATTGAACCAATTTGAATGGAATCAAGTTTGGGACTTGTTCCCAAGCCCATTGATCATCCGGTCATTGGCACCCGCTGGGTATTCCGAAATAAACAGAATGAGAATGGTTTAGTGACTCGTAATAAGGCTCGACTCGTAGCTCAAGTATACAATCAAGAAGAAGGTATCGACTACGATGAAACCTGTGCCCCAGTTGCTAGATTAGAATCATTCGGATACTATGTGCATTTGTATATTTTCATAACTTTAAATTATTTCATATGGATGTCAAGAGAGCATTTTTGAACGATTTTATAAAAGAAGAAGTTTATGTAGCTCAACCTCCAGGTTTTACTGATTTGAAAAACCCTAATTATGTTTTCAAGTTGAATAAAGCCTTATACGGTTTGAAACAAGCCCCCCGTGCTTGGTATGATCGTCTAAGTTTTTTTCTACTTGACAACAGTTTTACAAAAGGCAAGGTTGATACTACACTGTTTATAAAATCTTTTAATGAAAATCTTTTTCTAATTCAAATTTATGCAGATGATATCATTTTTGGATCTACTGATGAATCTCTCTGTCAAAATTTTTTAAAGTGTATGCAGAATGATTTTGAGATGAGCATGATGGGAGAACTAAATTCTTCCTCAGACTATAAATCAAACAAACCAACAATAGGACGTTCATTAATCAAGCCAAGTACATAAAAGATCTATTAAAGAAGTTCGATCTGGAAGCAGTCAAACCACTTGGCACTCCAATGACAACTTCGACTAAGCTTGATATTGATAAACAAGACAAACCGGTCAACACACGTAAGTATCTAGGTATGATTGGTAGCTTACTTTATTTAACTGCTAGTAGTCTAGATATAATATTTAGTGTTTGCTTGTGTGCGCATTTTCAAGCTAATCCTAATGAATCACATTTGTACGCGGTTAACCGTATCTTCTGATACCTTAAAGGTACTTCTTCTGTCGGCTTATGGTATCCCAAAATCACGTCGTTTGACCTAACCGGTTACTCGGATGCTGATTTTGCTGGATGCAAAGTGGATAAAAATAGTACCAGCGGCACATGTCATTTCCTATGCAAGGCTCTAGTCTTTTGGTTTAGCAAGAAACAAAATTCTGTCGCATTATCAACAACTGAGACTGAATATATCGTCGCAGGACATTGTTATGCACAAATTTTATGGATGAAGCAAACCCTAGAAGACTTTGGTTTCACTACCAGAATAAGTCGTTTTAGCGACGCCTAAAGACGTCGCTAAAACGACAAATTTCGTCGCTAAAAATTTTTAGCGACGAAATTACCGACGTTTCGGGGTTGTCGCAGAAATGTAAGTCGCTGATCTTCAAAACGTCGCTGAACGTCGCAGAACGTCGCAAGTACCGACGTTTACCGACGTATATATACGTCAGTATATTACCGACGACTACCGTCGTATCGTCGGTGGTTTAGCGACGTGTACCGACGTATATATACGTCGGTATATTATCGACGTCTACCGTCGTATCGTTGGTGGATTAGCGACGTGTTCAAAGTCACTACACGTCGGTAAAATCCTGGGAATTTACCGACGTTTACCGTCGTTTAAAATGTCAGTAAATGTCGATAATTCCTGGGATGATTACCGACGTGCACCGACATTTACCGACGTTCTCCGACGTATAAGGACGTCGGTAAACGTCGCTACCCTGAAAAATATTACAGATTTACCGACGTTTACCGACGTACGTTTGCGTCGGTAAACGTCGGTAACCGTCGGTGAACGTCGCTAAATCTGCAAAAAAAATAAAAAAAATAAAGTACAGAATGTCCAATTCTCAGAATATCCATTTCTCAGAATCATTTCTCAGAATGTCCATTTTTCACTGTACACATGTTTCATTTCCTATAACCAAGTCTACAACAATCACACAACAACAAGTATCCAAATAACCAAGTCTACAACAATCACATAACCACAAGTATCCAAATAACCAAGTCTACACCAAATAACAAAGTCTACAACCAAATAACCAAAGTCTACACAAAACCAACAAATAGAATAGGATCCAAACATCCAAATCTACACAACCAATAAATATCCAAGTCATAAACAAAGAATGAAACTAACACAAACAAACAGTGCTAACTAGGACTACTAGAAATCTGGTGCAGGGGCACCGCCGCGACGAAGGGATAAGAACAACTCATACTCCTCAAGTGAAATTGATACAGATGGAGCAGGCAGTGACGTCGGTAGAGTCGGTATCGAAGAAGAAGGCGGTAGAGACGGTGGAGTCGACGATGATGAAGGTGCACCCGGAGGACCAGCACTCTCCAACGGTGTAAGTCGCTGGTGGTATGAATCCATGATAGATAACTTTTTATCACTGCTCTGGACCATCGAATCCTGCACCAATCACAGCCTCTCTGCCATGGTCACTTATCCTGTCTGCAGCTCCATCACCGTGCGCTCTAACACTCCAACGGTGCGCTCTATCCTCTCAGTCGTCTCCATGAGGTCCATAATGTCGCGATCGAGCGCATCCAATCGTGCTAGCAGCACAGGATCGTCCGTAGGGTGCTGATACTGCTCCTCGATCCGTCGTAGCAGGTCGTCACGGAGAGACTCCATCATCTGGTGGACTCGGGCAGACTCCTGGGACGGCTGTGGACCATGCACACTAGCAGGAGATGCCCTAGAGGACTGGGTCGCAACTAGAGCGCCATAGGATCTCATACCGTAGTTCGTACCCCTACGGAGTCCACCAGCTACGGTGATCCACAGCTCGTCCGCCGATGGAGCATGAGTGGGCTGCGAGGAAGTACCGGCCTCTCCTGCATCAGGTGCACTAGCGGCCGCCCATTCCCGCAGCCTCTGATACTCGGCCTAGAAAGTATGGATAATACTCTATAATTTCTAATTTCTAATTAATGTACTTATTATTACTAACTACATGAATATTTATTTGCATCATATTTACTAAGTTATGTTAAAATTGACACGAAGTAACGTATTGTAATACTTACATAGGTCTGCTCGGCCCTCTCGTCAATAAGGTCTTCGCCCTTCCGATGGGTGGCCAGGAAGACGGTCACCATGTCAGCGTTACCGACCATCCTTACCTGTAATTAAATATATTATCTTAGTAATAATTTATCAGTTTTGTATTAAAATAATATTTCTAAAAGAGGAAGACATACCAGACGACGAAAATGTTCCGTCACCAAAATCGACCCACCGCACCACTTCGAGGCATGTTGCCTAGCCGCCTTGGCCTTCTCCGACTTCTCCTTATACCTTGGCTCGTCGAATCGAGCCTTCATCACATTCCACTGATCAGGGGTGATCCAACCTTGGATCGGCTTTGTGGCATGATCACGATCCTTCTGATCATTGATAGCGTCGCGGATCAGCTTGGCAGCGACGGCAGAAAACATTCCTTCGATAAGCTCGGTCCGGTACGGTGGATAGAAAAACATATCCTAGAAGAGCGCAAACCAAATATTTATCAGTTATATATAATATGCAAAAATTATATGATTCATGTTAAAAGCAAATATATTTTAACCTTGAAGCGCGCAAACCAGAAGGCCTTCCTCTCGTCCGGAGCATCAGAGTAGCTAATCCAAGCACCACCATAATTATGCCTCAGCATGTGGCCTAGACGTCTCTGTACCTCTGGGGGACGATATCTATACAAATATATTATATTCATGAAAAAAGTTAATTTATGATAAAAACAGAAAGAAAAAAATTATAACCCAAAACACCTACTTTGTACCGTCGGCCCAGATCTCCGTCCTCCTCTCCTCCGTAGGTGCGCACGCATCATCTGCATGATGCTGGTCGGCCGTCGGCGTCGCCGCCTCGACTGTTGCCGCAGCCTCCGCCATCTGCTCATCCGTCTCCATCGTCATATCAGCAGCAGGAATGCTAGACAGGCGAGCACTCTCAACAGGACTGGAACTACTCATCCCAGGAGATATGCCACGTGACGTCGTCCCAGCAGGCCCAGCTACTGTCCGATATGTAGGAGTAATCGGCAACTAGGATCGAGAGCCGGTACCAGTAGGAGGTACCGAAGGAAAACTCCATCCTCTAGCAGTACCTGTAGGAAGTACCGGAGGATCATGACCTCATCGTCCCCCTCGGAACACTCCACGACGACCTACTATACCTGATAACAGCATATGATAATACAACAAATAATAGAGTCTAGAAATATGAAAGTACAACAAATAATAGAGACTAGAAATATGAAAGTACAACAAATAATAGAGACTAGAAATATGAAAGTACAATAAAGACAAGATAATAACCAAGACAACATATGATGATACAATCTACAATAAACATCTAAGTCCAGATAATATATTCTAGAAGAAACATCTAAGTTCAGATAAGTATATCTCTCTCAATCATCTTCAGAATAATCATCTTGTTCGTCTTCCTCGACCTCATCTTCGTCTTCCTCCTCATCTTCACTTTCATCTTCGCCTTCGTCGGCTTCGTCTTCCTCTTTGGATAATTCTACATCTTTTACATTATGTGTCGTGTAATGCGTAACTTCCGTGGAGTCCATATCGACAATATTGGTTACAAGAGGTAGCTCGTCCTCCTGGTAAGCTTTTTCGTCAACATCAAAAGTATCTCTAGCTTTAGTCTTGCATACTGCCCACCAGTCAGACTTTGTTGCTCTCCATCTCGGATAAGCTATGAAGTACACGAGCTGAGCCTGAGTTGCTAGGACAAACGGTTCGTAGCCTTGATATCTACGCTTGTAGTTTATATCCAGATGACCATGCTTATCAATTTTCCAACCTTGATTTTCAATCGGATCGAACCATTCACACTTGAACAACACGATCTTTGTAGGTTCTCTGCCATTATTATATGACAACTCCACAATCTCTCGCAAGATGCCAAAAAAATCATTTCCTGGATCGACGTCTTTGTAGTTCGAAGACTTGATACACAAACAACTATTTTTTGTGGAATCAAGATACAGGAAGCTGTCTCTGATCGGAGCATTTGTCGACTTGAACCGAAAGCCATTGATACAGTAACTTGGCCATATTTTAACAAAAGTAATTGGTCCATTGGCAAGAGTTCTAATTAATTCAATCTCGGATGAAATTAGACGATCGAGCTGAATATCAAAGAAGCGATAATAAGTTATTTATTGCGCAGTTGCATTAGAAGAGGCCAGTAATTACCGAGCTACTTACATATTCGCTCAACCAAGAAGGAAAATGACGTCTCATTTCTTGTTTTAATGCTTTGTCTGTTAGGTAGGGTCTAACCAGCCTCAACTCATCATTATATGTGCTGGAAAACAACGAAGCAACCGCCGATTAGTACAATAATATTAGCTTATACTATTATATTGAGATGACGTAAACTCATCATCCTGAGTTACTTACCTCTCTAGCTTCTCCACTTCATTCTCGTCGTAATTGAGTAATACATACAACTGAGCAGCCCTTAGCTCTTCGTCATTCAAATATATCTTCTTTATTTTTCCCGAAGGCTTTCCGGACGCATTGAATACTTTCAGTATTCCATCATTAAATTCTTGATATCCGTCGTCGTTTCTCGGAGACCTCGTTCTATTCGTAGCAACATGAGGTTTGAAATAGGAGGAGCAGAAATTTGTAATCTCCTCGAGAATATAGGCTTCACAAATAGAACCCTCGACCCGAGCCTTATTTTTTACCTTTTTTTTTAGGTGATTCAAATGTCGGTCGAACGGGTACATCCATCGATATTCGACGGGTCCACCAACACTTGCCTCGTAGGAAAGATAAATCAGCAAATGCTCCATAGAGTCGAAGAATCCAGGAGGGAACACCCTTTCTAGCTTGCACAGTGTTACCGCAATGTCCTTCTCTTGTTTTTCTAGACGATCAACGAGCAATTTCTTAGAACAAAGGTCCCTGAAGAATATGCTAAGCTCCGTCAATGGATCACAAACTGCCTGCAGTAAGAATTCCCGAAATACAATCGGAATTAACCGCTCCATGAATACGTGACAATCATGGCTCTTCATACCTGTCAGTTTGTTCTCCTTGAGGTCGACGCATCTTCTCAAGTTCGAAACATACCCATCTGGAAATTTCAGACCTTGAATCCACCTACAAAGCCTCACTTTATCCTCCTTCTCCAGTGAGAAAATTGCCTTAGGCTGCTTCAACTTCCCATTCCCGTCCTCTATCAAATGCAATGCAGGACGTCTATATATTTCTTCCAAGTCCAATCTAGCCTTTGGATTGTCTTTCGTCTTCCCCTTTACGTCCATTACAGTATTAATTATGTTGTCAAACACATTCTTCTCGATATGCATGACATCAAGGTTATGTCTAATCAGATTGGTGCTCCAATATGGAAGATTCGAGAATATACTCCTCTTCGTCCAGTTATGAGTGCGACCAAATCCGTCACACTTGTAGTCCGTAGCAGGCTGCTCAATAGCTCTTGGTAAATCTTTTACCTCTTCCCATATCGTGTATCGGGCCACCTTGGTGGGGGATTAGCCTTCTCCATAACGCCAGTACGAAAAGCATTCATGTTCCTCCGATACGGATGTTCCTTCGGCAGGAATTGTCGATGACAATCGAAGAAGCACGGTTTGCCTCCGTGTTTCAAACGGAAAGCCTTAGTACTGTCCATGCAATACGGACATGAAAGACGACCATGCGTGCTTCATCCAGATAACATTCCATAGGCCAGAAAGTCGTTGATGGTCCACATAAGTGCTGCCCGCATCTGGAAATTTTGTTTTCTAGATACATCGTACGTGTTGGAACCTATTTCCTACAGCTGATTCAACTCATCAATCAACGACTGTAAATACACATCGATATTCCTTTTCGGATTGTTCGGACCTGGGATAATACTGGTGAGAAACATATACGGAGTCTTCATGCACATCCAAGGCGGTAGATTGTACGGGGTGACAATTGTAGAACCCTAGGGGGGGTGAATAGGGAAATAAAATATAAACTACAACAATTGATGCAATAAAGACAATTTAAAGTAAAGAGTAGAAAGATCAAACGCAAACGCAAGGATGTATCCTGGTATCCTCTTTTGAGGCAATCCAGTCCCGGAACTCTCTCCGGCTTTAATCCACTATTATCCAAATAGTACACACGAGTTTGGATCCAAAGAACTCGCCAACTTCAACACGAGTTTGGATCCGAAGACTCGCCAACTTCTACACACGAGTTTTCTTACGAAGGCTCGCCAACTTCAAACAAAAGATAATGAGAACTTGTTGATCTTCTAACACGTGAAGATCGAAATGTACAACTCTTTAATACTCTAGCACTTTGGGAGAGGATGACAATGAAAAGCTTTGAAGAGTATTAATGGTGGAGCTCTTGGTTGTTGGAAAATTTATGGAAGAGTTGGTGAGGAAGCGCAAGAGAGAGAGAGCTTCCTTTTATAAGAAAACCAAGAGTAGGTGGCATTTAATGCTCTGAAATGCAGGCAGACCGGCATGCCGCCGGTATGCCGGCCAAATAGTAACGGTCATAATTATGACCGTTCAAGAGCATTAAATGCGGCCATTAATGCGTGTCAGACCAAATCGAAAACTAAGTATTCGAAATTCGGTATACCGCCGGTATGCCGGAGCATACCGTCGGTATGTCGATAGAATGTCACAGAAAGTTTAGAGCTGCTAGAAACGGCATGCCGCCGGTATGCCGCAGCATACCGTCGGTATGCCGACAGTTGATCACAGCAACTTTTGTGTTGCTAAAAACGGCATGCCGTCGGTATGCCGACATTTCGAGACAGCAACTTTCTAGAGTCCAAAAACGGTATACCACCGGTATGCCGAAGCATACCATCGGTATGCCGCTTTTTGTCACAGAACCTTTTCTGGACACGAAAACGGTATACCGCCGGTATGCCGAAGCATACTGCCGATATGCAGCTCTGAATGACATGTTTTTCGATTTGTGCTTTTAGTTATCATCCATCCTTTAGTGTTTACAGATATACCTAGACCAGTACAGACATGAAGACTCTAAGCAGGGAACGCCGGTAACTGCTACAGTCTTCAAGGAAGAAGGAGGAAGCTCTTGAAGTGAAGAAATCCATGTAGTACATCTTCTGAGAATATTTGAATCTGAAGAACAGAAGACTAAACTACGAAGATGCTGTTAATTACTCAAAATAAAATGTGCCAACAAACTCCCCCATTTTGATAATTGACAAAATAGAGAGAGATAGCATCTTCAGGGAGTAGCTCCCCCGTAGGTAGACAGCTCCCCCTCAATACGATTTCTTCCCCTTTGTCACTTAGTCAAAGATGGGGATAATCAATAGAAATATTGCATAAGAGAAAAGACATGAGTATATAAAGAAAAAGCATGCATGAATATATAAAAAGAAAGTGAATACATGCTGGACCCATACATTTCATAGTAAGAAGATAAAAGACTCTCCACAACGAGAGCCAGACACAAAAGACAACCATAGATAATGTCCCCGAAGGACAGCAAAGGACTAAAACAACCATAAACCGGTCCCCGAAGGACCACTAAAGACAACAAACAGAAAACACACATAAAAACTTGAACCACTCAAGAACCGAAACCACCATCAAAAGGAAGACCATCCCTAATCCTCAGCCGGATCATCATCATCATCACCCTGAGCCTGCTGGAAGGCGCCAAAAGGATCAATGCCGTCAGGGTATATAAACCCATAGGCATTAGGGTCAGAGAAGCGCGGGCCCGTGTACATGGGATCCTGAAGATTAAGATCCAGAAAAGCATCACGGTCTTGAAGAGTGCGCTGAATGAAGTACCCCTGATCATGGAAACGAGTCTGGATCAGGGCGCCAAGTCCACGAGTGTGGGCCCGCATCTGCTCCTCCGTCTGGGCCATCCGCATATCAACATGCTGCTGAGTGAGCGGCATATAACGGCCCGAAGGAGGAGGGGTAGATGTGGGAGCAGCAGGCGTGGATGTCGGTTGCTCTTGGGAAGATGAGACACGGGAAGTAGAGGCGCCAGCAAGGGTACGGAAGATAGCAAGATATGAGGGGACGCCATCCGTGGTGCAGAGAGACAGGTCAACCTGCTTGGTCTCCATAAGCAGAGTGATAAAAGAGCCGTAGTAGAGATTCTGCTTCCCCGAAGGCATGGTACGCCGGAATTGCAGAAGAAGAGTCTTTGGGAAGGATAATCGCTTCCGGGCATAGAGATGGTACATGCAGACGAGGGCATCACCAGTGATTGTGTCATAGTTCCCGCCCTTCGGAAAGAGAGTGTGGCACACGATCCGATGGAGCTCGTAATAAAACGGCTCCAGCTGGACTGAGAGGGCCGGGATGGCAGGAGGGTTGGGACCCTTGCAGATGATTCAGCAGAATTTGTCGAAAGGGGACGCCGCCGAGGAGTTGAGAGCACCCAAAAGAGGTAACGCATCCCCTTTGTCTGGGATGCCTAAGATGGCCTCCACTTCCCGAGATGTGAGACGGAAGTGGCGATCATTGACCATAGATTGGATGGCGGAAGGGTCGTCGTCATCCCCTCTCATGTTACAATAGAAAAGGCGGACAGCAGCAGGGTAGACAGGGATTTGGCGCCTTAGAAGAGAGGAGAGACCGGCATCGTCAAACAAATGGACGTGACCGGGGAAGAGGTTCCAGTTGATCGCCCGTCCTTTGAATACGTTGTGATTGGCGAAGTACTGGAACCAAAGCTCGGCGGCCAGAGAGTTGGAGAAGACGCGTTGGTCATAGCCGGTAGGTAGCGCCACCAGGACGAAGGGGTTGAACCCGGAGGAATAGGAGGATCGGGGGCACTTAGGGTTGGCCATGGAGAGGGATTGGTGCTATGGTGTGGAGGAAGAAGGAGTAGAGAGGAGAGGGAGGAAGGAGGGTTTTTAAAGAGAGGAGGAAGATGAAGAGATGATTTTGAAAAGGTAGGAACGGTTGTAGAGGAAGTTTGAAAGAGAAGGAGTTGAAAAGGTGGAGGAAAGTTATAATGGTGGAGTAAAAAGAGGAGAGAAAAAGGGGAGAAGTGATGGGTAGTTAATGTGAAGAGATAGAGGATAGTAAATGAGAAGGGAGGTGATGGGATGGGAGTTGAAGATTGATGGGATGGATGAGAGAGAATAGAAGAGGGTAAAAAGGAATAAATGAAGGAGTGAAAGAATGTGGGCCCGAATCCAGAAATGAAAGCCTGTCCGCCGCTGCCCGGCATACCGGCGGTATGCCGACGTGTACCGACGGTATGCCGTCATTCAAAACAGAACCTAATTCTGCCTTAAAAAACGGCATGCCGCCGGTATACCGTAGTATACCGTCGGTGTGCCGGTCGACTGGGACTAAGGATCAAAAGATAAAATGCCTAGTTCACGGCAAAGGAAAGAGAAACGATCTTCCGGGAGAGGCTTAGTAAAAATATCGGCTAATTGATAGGTAGTATCAATAAATTCAAGATGGATATCTCCTTTTTGCTGATGGTCACGAAGAAAATGGTGTCTAATTTCAATGTGCTTCGTGCGTGAGTGACAAATCGGGTTTTTCGTGAGATTGATAGAGCTAGTGTTATCACATTTAATAGGGGTACAAGAATGAGAAATGCCATAATCTAAAAGTGTTTGTGACATCCAAAGAATTTGTGCACAACAACAACCAGCCGCAATATACTCTGCCTCAGTGGTGGAAAGAGCAACAGAGTTTTGCTTCTTACTAAACCACGATACCAAGGACTTCCCGAGGAATTGACATGTGCCACTAGTACTTTTTCGGTCAATCTTGCATCCGACAAAATCCGCATCCGAAAAGCCGTGAAGCTCAAAGGATGAGGATTTCGGATACCAAAGACCCATGTTAATGGTGCCTTTGAGATAACGAAAAATGCGCTTAACGGCACTCAAATGTGATTCCTTTGGATTGGCTTGATATCGTGCACACAAGCAAACACTAAACATAATATCCGGACGGCTAGCCGTTAAATAAAGTAAGCTACCGATCATACCTCTATACTTACGAATGTCGACCGATGTGCCATCTTCATCATTGTCAAGCTTGGTCGTTGTAGCCATAGGGGTCCTCATTGATTTGGATGAGTCAAGGTCGAAACGCTTGAGGAGGTCCTTTGTATATTTTGCTTGATTGATGAAGGTTCCTTTAGGCCCTTGTTTGATTTGTAACCCCAAGAAGAAGGAGAGTTCACCCATCATACTCATTTCAAACTCTTCCTGCATAACTTTGGCAAATTCTACACAAAGTGTGTTGTTAGTAGAACCAAAAATAATATCATCAACATAAATTTGAACCAATAAGAGAGTCCCATCATGTGATTTAATAAAAAGTGTGGTGTCAACTTTTTCCTTTGAAAAATTGTGAGAGACAAGAAAAGAGCTAAGACGCTCATACCAAGCACGTGGAGCTTGTTTGAGGCCATAAAGGGCTTTATGGAGTTTGAAAATGTGGTTAGGAAATTGAAAATCTTCAAAACCGGGAGGTTGTTTAACATAAACTTCCTCCTTAATAATACCATTAAGAAAAGCACTCTTAACATCCATTTGAAATAGCTTAAAGTCATTAAAATAAGCAAAGGCACAAAGCATACGATTGGATTCAAGACGTGCAACCGGAGCATAGGTTTCGTCGTAGTCAATGCCTTCCTCTTGGTTATAGCCTTGAGCAACCAATCGGGCTTTGTTACGAGTCACTAACCCATCTTCATTTAGCTTGTTGCGAAACACCCATTTAGTTCCAATAATGGGATGATTGCTAGGTTTTGGGACAAGTTCCCAAACCTTGCTTCGCTCAAATTGATTGAGCTCCTCTTGCATAGCTATCATCCAAAATTCATTAAGGAAAGCATCATGAACATTTTTAGGCTCTATTTGAGAGATAAAAGCCACATTGGCACAAAGATCACGAGTGGCGGATCTTGTACTAACACTTGAGGAAGGATCCCCAATGATAAGCTCCTTAGGATGATTGGTGACAAATCTCCATTCTCTTGGGAGATCCTTTGGAGGAGGCTCGAGAGGAGGAGACTCTTTTGATGGGGTCACAACTTCATTGTTAGATGAAGAAGGACGATCCTCAATAGAGGAGTTCTCCAACCCAAATGAGATGTCATCAATATCCTCGGAGGAGGAGAATGTAGAAGAGTTGAGTTCGTTAAAAGAGACATTGATTGACTCTTCGACAACAAGGCTTCTTTTATTAAAAACACGAAAACCTTTGCTATGAGTAGAGTATCCAAGGAATATCCCTTCATAGGCTTTTTCTTCAAACTTGCCTAGGTTATCCTTGGTATTCAAAATAAAACAATTGCAACCAAAAACCTTGAAATATTCAATAGAAGGAATTTTGTTAAACTAAAGCTCATAAGGAGTCTTCTTAGTAATAGGTCTAATTAAGACTCTATTAATAACATGACACGCCGTATTAACGGCTTCCGCCCAAAAATATTGGGGGAGCTTATATTGGTTTAACATGACCCGGGCCATATCGCCAAGGGTTCTATTCTTTCTCTCCACAACACCATTTTGTTGAGGAGTACGGGGACAAGCAAAATCATGTCCAAAACCATTCTTTTCACAAAATCTTTTGAAATCAACATTATCAAATTCACCTCCATGATCACTCCTAATTTTGTTAATAGAAAAACCTTTCTCATTTTGAACACGTTTACAAAAAGCAACAAATTCACGAAAGGTATCACTTTTGCAAGCAAGAAAAATAACCCAAGTAAATCTCGAAAAATCATCAACTAAAACAAAAGCATAAAGTTTGCCACCAAGGCTAGCTACTCTACTAGGCCCAAAGAGATCCATATGAATAAGTTGGAGGGGTCTAGTGGTACTCACAGAGTTGATGGATTTGAAGGATGACTTGGTCAACTTACTTTTCTCGCATTCTTCACATACCATATCCTTTTTGAAAGGGATGCTAGGAAGTCCTCGTACAAGCTTCTTGGAGGCGAGGCGAGAGATGGTATCCATGTTGGCGTGTCCAAGCCTCATGTGCCAAAGCCAACACTCATCGTTCTTTGCAACTAGGCACCTGTCATTGTTAGTACCTTCAACAAGATAAAAAAATATAAATATTATTTTCTCTAATGCCTTCATACACAATAGTTCCATTGGAGCTATCGGTAATGTGGCATTTGAGTTTAACAAACTTGATATCAAAACCATTATCGGTAAGATGGCTAATACTTAAGAGATTATGCTTGAGATTAGTAACAAGACATACATTATTAATACAAGGATAAGGAGGAGAACCGATATTACCATTTCCAATAATATAACCTTTAAGATTGTTACCGAAGGAGACGTGTCCTTCTTTCTTCATCGATAGCGTTGTAAAAAGTGAAGCATCACCGGTCATGTGCCGTGAACAACCGCTATCGAGAATCCATTTGCTTCTAGCATGAGAAGGATTCGTCACCTACAACATAAGTTGAAGATGAACATTTTGGTACCCATGATCTTATGGGTCCATGAGTGTTAGTCTTAGGAACCCACTTAAGAACTCTCATGTCAACTTGTTTTCTTGTATAACAAAAGTTAGAAGTGTGACCCACCAAACCACAATAATTGCACATCAAGGAAGATTTAGAAGAAGAAGTGTGAGTGTTGTGCATGTGTGAGTTTCTAGAGTGAGAAGTTCTACCATGAGTGTTATGATGATAGTAAAAAGCATGATGAGAGGTGTTCTTCTTGACAAAGGGTCCTTTTCTTGTGTTAGAAAAGAAGTTGTGTGTAGTGTTCATGTAATGATTATGCCTAGCATTGTGATGAGTGTGAGGGTGTCTTGGAGCATGCATGTGAGTGGTATTCTTATTACCTAAATTCTTACTTCGTGTAAGAAGATCATTATACTTAATAGAGGTGGAATATTCTCTTCTATTAGCATCTTAACATTTGTGCATGGCAAATTCATAAGAGCTTCTCATGGATTGAATCTTATCATCCTTTTTCTTGATGGTGTCAAGAGATTCTTGAAATTTGAGTCGCAAAGACTCTATTTCATCCGTGTCGGAAATAGGAGATTTTCCCTTCACATCAATGATGATGCTTGAGAGCCTCTCTACTTCAAGTTGAAGAGCCTCAACCTCCTTGAGAGATTTCTTGTATTTATTTCGAACACCTTTGTGTTCTTCATGTAACTCAAGAATGGCTTTCTCCAAATCATCATAGGTAAGTGTGTTTAAAGAAAAATCATCAAGTACCTCATCGGTTGCCATGAGACAGACGTTGGCATTGTGTTTGCACTCCTTATCGTTGTCGGAGTCGCTCGTGTCGTTTTCACACCAAATGCTAGTGTTGGCGAACTTTCTAGAGGATGAGCTTCCCTTGTTAGGTTTCTCATACTTGCTTGAGTCTTTTCGTATCATCGGACAATCCCTCTTGATGTGTCTGGGTCTTCTGCATTGATAGCACGTCGGGTCTTCTTCATTGTCCCGTCTAGAGCGGTTGGCCTTGTTGAACTTTAAGAACTTCCGGAAGTGCTTAGCTGTGAGAGCTATTTCTTCATCGTCATCCGACTCATTGTCGTCGAAGCTATCCTTGGAGTAGGACCTTAAAGCTTTGAGAGCGAGAGACTTCTCTTTTTCTTTGGTCTTCTCCTTCTCCTTCTCTTGAATGTAGGATTCCTCTTGATCCTTTATGTCGAGCTCGTGAGTCATTAGCTTACCCATGAGGGTCTCTAGGTTCATGACGGTTAGATCGTTCCCCTCAATGATTGCGGTAGCTTTAGGACTCCAAGCTTTCGTCAATCCTCTAAGAATTTTCCTTATCTTTTCATGAGCGGAATATTCCTTTCCAAGAGAAGAGAGAGGGTTAATAATGTCACCAAAATGAGTAAACATGCTAGCAATAGATTCATCATGCTTCATTTTAAAAGACTCATATTCTTGCGTGAGTCTACTGATCTTGGATTCCTTCACTTGTGAAGTTCCCTCGTGTGTGACTTCAAGTAACTTCCAAATCTCATTGGAAGTCTTGCAAGTAGAGATCCGGTTGAATTCACTACTGTCGAGGGCACAGTAAAGAGCATTCATTGCCTTGGCATCTCGACAAGCAAGCTTCTTAATGTTTTCGGCAAGTGTTTCCCGAAGGGTGTCAGAAGCAATATTCTCAATAGCTCTGGAAGGAGTAGGAAGGCCATTTATCACGCAATCCCATAAATCGAAATCTATGGACTTGAGATAAATGCCCATCCTAATCTTCCAGTAGTTATAGTTGGTACCATCAAATAGGGGAGGCCTATTTGTGGAGTGTCCCTCATTGTGAAACGTATTGATGCTAGGGAAATAAAATATAAACTACAACAATTGATGCAATAAAGACAATTTAAAGTAAAGAGTAGAAAGATCAAACACAAACGCAAGGATGTATCCTGGTATCCTCTTTTGAGGCAATCCAGTCCCGGAACTCTCTCCGGCTTTAATCCACTATTATCCAAATAGTACACACGAGTTTGGATCCGAAGAACTCGCCAACTTCAACACGAGTTTGGATCCGAAGACTCGCCAACTTCTACACACGAGTTTTCTTACGAAGGCTCGCCAACTTCAAACAAAAGAGAATGAGAACTTGTTGATCTTCTAACACGTGAAGATCGAAATGTACAACTCTTTAATACTCTAGCACTTTGGGAGAGGATGACAATGAAAAGCTTTGAAGAGTATTAATGGTGGAGCTCTTGGTTGTTGGAAAATTTATGGAAGAGTTGGTGAGGAAGCTCAAGAGAGAGAGAGCTTTCTTTTATAAGAAAACCAAGAGTAGGTGGCATTTAATGCTCTGAAATGCAGGCAGACCGGCATGCCGTCGGTATGCCGCGGCATACCGCCGGTATGCCGGCCAAATAGTAACGGTCATAATTATGACCGTTCAAGAGCATTAAATACGGCCATTAAAGCGTGTCAGACCAAATCGAAAACTAAGTATTCAAAATTCGGTATACCGCCGGTATGCCGCAGCATACCGTCGGTATGCCGATAGAATGTCACAGAAAGTTTAGAGCTGCTAGAAACGGCATGCCGCCGGTATGCCGCAGCATACCGTCGATATGCCGACAGTTGATCACAGCAACTTTTGTGTTGCTAAAAACGGCATGCCACCGGTATGCCGCAGCATGCCGTCGGTATGCCGACATTTCGAGACAGCAACTTTCTAGAGTCCAAAATGGTATACCGCCGGTATGCCGAAGCATACCGTCGGTATGCCGAAGCATACCGTCGGTATGCCGCTTTTTGTCACAGAACCTTTTCTGGACACGAAAATGGTATACCGCCGGTATGCCGAAGCATACCGCCGGTATGCCGCTCTGAATGACATGTTTTTCGATTTGTGCTTTTAGTTATCATCCATTCTTTAGTGTTTACAGATATACCTAGACCAGTACAGACACGAAGACTCTAAGCAGGGAACGCCGGTAACTGCTACAGTCTTCAAGGAAGAAGGAGGAAGCTCTTGAAGTGAAGAACTCCATGTAGTACATCTTCTGAGAATATTTGAATCTGAAGAACAGAAGACTAAACTACGAAGATGCTGTTAATTACTCAAAATAAAATGTGCCAACAACAATCACAAGCCAACACGAATACTGGGATCCCGAAAGTCCGAATGGGGTAAAATCGTCGGAGCAGAGACCCAATCTGACATTGTGCGGATCAGAAGCAAAATCTGGATACTCTCGATCAAAGTGCTTCCATGCTTCTCCATCAGATGGGTGATCCAATACTCCTTCGGTATGTTCCCGCTTATGCCAACTCATGTTTTCTGCATTTTCCTTCACCATAAACAATTGCTGCAACCGCGGCGTTAACGGCAAGTAGTACTTCGAAGAGGTAGGCTTCCTAGCACCGACAGACTTTCCTCTACCACATGCCTTGTAGCGATCGACACCACAAAATCTGCAGGCGTCTTCATCCTTGTCGTCTTTCTAGTACAACATGCACCCGTTGCGACAGGCATCGATTTTTTCGTATCCCATCCAGAGCGATCTAACCATCCTCTTAGACCGGTAGAAGTCTTTAGGCAACTTCGTACCCTCAGGCAATATTTCTATAAGCAACTCCATAAGACGGTTGTAGCAATCTTGCAACATATTAAAATTGGACTTGATGCTCAACAATCTTGTAACCACCTCCAACGGTGAATGATCCTCACAACCAGGATATAATGGAGTCCTTGCATTCTCCAGCAACTCCATGAACTGTGCAGCATCGGGGTTCGGTGCCTCCTCAGGTGCATCATAATCATCCAGGTCGAAACTAGGCCCGGCCGCGTCGAAAACCATGTTCACCAACCCATCTTCGTAAGAAGCGTTGTTGTGGACATCCACATAAGGCTCGTACTCCGATGCTAAAGACACAAGTTCTCCGTGCTCGCTCCACTGATAGTAATTCGACGTGAAACCCTTCGAGTGTAAATGATACGTGACATCCACTTCTGGATGATATTTCAAGTTACGACATCTCACACACGGACACTTAATTTTGGTACCGTCCATGTACTGAGGGAAAGCCTAGGCAAACTGCAGGAACTGGTGTACACCCTCTATGAATTCATCCCGTACACCGCACATGTCATCAGAATGACGGTTGTACATCCATGAACGATTTCGCAGATAGTAATTCAGCTCCATATCCATTTGAGGATAATTCTGTAAGATAGATACAAGCACATCGTTGAAACATATGCATATGAATGTATCTATCCTCTTTATCACATAGGGACTAATATTGTTATATTAAGATAAGTCTAGTATGTTACCCTGATAGAAAATAGTTCATGTGTTATGGTGCCTCTAGTGTAGGTGTCTGGATATCTAAAACGAATGACACAAAGTTGAATCGGACATCTTGAGGATATCATACATACCAATCTGAACTAAAGGTAATGAGAAGTATAACTGGTACAAAAAATTGATCAGTACACAATGTGAACAGGTAAGTAACTAAAGATTTGTACATTAGCCCATATACTAACTAAATGACTGAACAACATATATTAAGGATTTAGATCCAAAAGTGTATTGGATAGAACAACATCAAGTAAAGTCATCACTTTAAAATGGTCAGGACAATCTAGGAAAGATTGAATATATGCTCATGATCCCAATCAACATAGGGACAGAACCACATCTAGTCTGATAGTACAGGGAATGAAGGACGATGTGAAGTTAATCCATCTGATGCCAACATTCAAGGATCTGATACTGAAGTTTTTAGGGTATCAGTCGACTGCTACCATCTAGGGTGCCTAATATAAAATGGATTGAAACATAATAAAGTTGGGATAGAGCCAAAATACTACTAAAGCAAGTTAGAACTGAACAACATCTAACCACCGATACCAAGTGTCACCATAACATCTGATACTAGCAATGGCCAAACTCAGAAAGGGATTGTTCATTAGCCTATCCATTAGTTACATAACTGAACTGAAACAAAGGTAAAGAATTGACTAATGTCTAAGCTAAGGGTAGGATACGTATCTCTGATACACGAGGGTATCAGTAATGTAAGCAAAATAGAGGGGGTACAGGTTGTGACTCAAGTGAGGATGCAGAACATGCATCTACTAGGCTCGGCTGAAACCTATAGCAGGATTGAGCCATTGTGCACTTAGGGGGTTGTAGGCTGTGATATCTAGTCGAAATTACATATCAAATCCAACTGACTGCACAAGCTAAACAAGCAAAACAGTAAGCAACAAAGGGCATCACTATGAACCCATAAGCCCACACTCTCTACCAATATCCAACACTCACTCACACAGACACATACACACAATAACTTCCTGCTGTCACCATGACAGATTTCCCTCTCCCTATCTCATATACCCTTATATATATATATATATATATATACACTAGTCATAACCCGTGCCCATAGGGCATGGTTCATTTAAGGTATTCCCCCTCAAAATCTTGGACCCATTTTATTTGGATTCCCCATAAAACCCCACTATCAATAATGCTCATCCACAACCATTATGAGGCCCCCATCCAAATATTAAATCCCAACCATCAAAATATTAAATCTCCATCTTTGGATTCCCCATAAAACCCCACTCCCAATAATGCTCTTCCCTATAAAACCCCACTCCCAATAATGCTCTTCCCCATAAAACCCCACAACCGTTGATTCACCAAGATTAAATCCCAACCACTCTTTATCTTGGCACAGTCAGCCCTAGGATTCAAAAACATTTATGTTTTGTATAAGATGTATATATATATATATATATATATATATATAGTGAGACACATATACTCACTATCACCCTCACATCCCTCTCACTATAACCTGCCACTTAGGACACACACAGACATGATAAGGACACTGACACTAACATAGGATATCTTAGACGATCACTTCTCACTGACACATATCTCACCCATGCCCTTCACTCTTGAGTCACACACACAAGCCTCTATTGACAGGAACTCACTCTCCTATGACACCACCCTAACATCTATGTAGCTCACTGATACATCCCTAAATCGACTATGTATGCACACACTCATTGCCCTTAACCCACATCTCCTGTACACACATTAATACTACTCAGATACATTAACGAATGGCCTATAGGCACACCAAAATACTCTCAACACATGACACTCAAGACACTTAACACATATATACTATCATGTGACAGTTCACTTTCACTAGAATAACTCACAAATTCACTCATTTGACACATGTACACTATAAATGACAGTTCATTCACTGAGCACCATACTCACAATATGGCACCCTCTACTTACTCAAGACACTCATTCAGTGGTGTACACAGGAAGATAGACCACATTAATTTAAAATAGTAACAATTTTTAGAAGAAGAGAAGGAATAATCAGAGCCAAACAGCCCCCTGACCCTCTTAATTTACTGTCACTTAATTCAAATGGAACCGAACATCTCATTCATTGTCACTTAATACAACTATACTACAAGAACGGGGGTTAGGGTTTATCGAGACCGAAGGGGTTGATCGGGAGGGGGGTCACCGGAGGGGAGGAGAACTAGAGGCGAAGGCAGAGGCGGAGGGGAGGGAAAGGAGCGCCTGCGGAGGGGAAGGGGGGTCACGGTGCCGGGCTGTATACGGAGGGGGGCTGGAGATCGGGGAGGGAGTTTGAAAATTTGGGGCTCAAAAATTTGGGGCTCGACTGAGTGGAGGAAAAAGAAAACCCGATGCCCTATATTAAAAATTTAGCGACGACAAATAGAAACGTCGCTAAACGTCGCCATCAGCGACATATTTATGTTGGAGTCACTAAACGTCGCTAATGTAAAAAATATAGCGACGTTTACCGAATATTCTGTGACGTTATCTTTTATGAAATTAAAGCTGGTCGGTATACGTCGCTGGACGTCGCAAATAGTGTCGTTTTGCAACGTCTTTTGAGGACGTCGCTAATATGAAAATTTTTGGCGACGTCTTCCTTCAACGTCGCTAATTTCGTCGCTGATTTGACTTATTTTGGTAGAGTTTACTATACACACACATACCTATTTTTTGTGCCAACACTAGTACTATTAATTTGACTAAGAATCCAGTATGTCACTCTCGCACTAAGCATATTGAGATTCGACTAGTTGATATCTTTATAAAACAATTAGCGGAAGATCGTTTCAATTATTTACGTCAAGAATTAGGAATTTTAGATATCAATAATATTAATTAATTTTGTTTTATCGATTATCTTTCAATACTCAAAAACTTTTTTGAGACAAGCCTACAAATGGTCTGTCTGTCATCACGACTACGGTCGAAGAGATGCGGTATTTAATTGTTCCCCGGTGAACTCTCTGTTGACCCAAACTGGATCACAGTCAACCTAATTTTGAGTACTAACAAAAATGATATCTATTATGATCCAATATGACACACCAAGCAAAAGTTAGAACATCATCACATATCGGTTCAAGGCGGACATTATCAACGTACGTTGAGTAGCACTGAGTGTCTTAAACCTAGAATCACTTATCCAAAGCTCCATCAAATAATCACAAAACCAAACCAAGCCCATTTGAATATCCCAGCCCAAGTGAACATTATGGCCCAAGAAAGTAGAATTCGGGCCGAACTCTGGTTCCTGAAATTCAGGATCCTAATTTTTAGGGTTTGCTGGTTGCTAGTTGTCCAATGGCCAAAAATTTGAATTTTGGGACAGAGTTTTGGCCGAACTCTGCCTCCCTGGACTAGTATATATAAGGCATAATTTCTTTCATTTTCATTCATCTCTTCATCTCATATTCTCATCTTCTATAGCCTTATACATTCTAAGCTTACTCTTCCCATCTACTAGCCATACAACTTCCTAAGCGCCAAGCTGCTCAGTGCAATTCAGCTAAAAGTTCTGTGCAAGAGTTTAAAAGTAGTGGCTTGGAAAATTCCAAGTTTCGCCTCAGCAAAAGTGTAAGAAGTTGGCGTGCTCTTCTGAGTAAAGGCACGTGGTGTACCTCTATTTCACAAAAGTGGATTTCAATCCTGAGCTAGAGTTCTCAGGCCTGGACTAGTCCTCCACGGGAGAAACCAGGTTAAAACTGTTGTGTTTGCGTATGCTTTTCTGATCTATTTTATTTTCGCATTAATACTCTGATTAATTATTCTATTAGTGAAATAGTTAATTTTTATTTGGTTATTATCGACACATACTCTATTTACCCCCCCTAGAGTTGCCTATACAACACCATTTTGTGTATTTGCAAATTTTCTCTTGTCTTATGCATTTGCAAATTTCCAAATCTTTAAACTTTTTGAAATAGATGTAAAAAGTGCTTTTCTAAATGGCTTTATTAAATAAGATATTTTTGTAAAACAACCGCCTGGTTTTGAAAATCATAAATTTTTTTACCATGTTTTCAAACATAAGAAAGCGCTATATGACCTCAAACAAGCTCCCAGAGCCTGGGTATGAGCGCCGTAGCACCTTCTTACTAGATAAAGGTTTTTCAAAAGAGAAAATTGACACGAAACTTTTCATAAAATCTCTTGATTACACCATTCTGTTAGTTCAAATTTATGTAGATGATATCATATTTGGGTCTACTAATGAGGGTCTATGTAAAAAATTTGTTAAGTGTATGCAGAACGAGTTTGAAATGAGCATAATGGGGGAGCTCAACTACTTCCTTGGATTGCAAGTCAAACAATACTCGTAATGCGTCTTCATCAGTCAATCGAAGTATACAAAGTACATGCTGAAAAAGTTTGAGCTTGACAACATCAAACCTATCAGTACTCTTATGGCTACTACAACAAAGTTGGAACCTGATGAAAGCAGCAAACTTGTTGATCAACATAAGTATCGAGGTATGATTGGTAGTCTATTGTATTTAACTGCTAGTCGTCTCGATATTATGTTTAGTGTTTGCCTATGTGCTAGATATCAAGCTAACCCTAAAGAATCACACATGACCGTGGTTGAGCGTATCATTAGATATCTTAAAGGAACTATTACTGTGAGCTTGTGGTATCCTAAAACTACTACCTTTGACTTAATTGAATATTCAGATATAGATTTTACGGGATGCAAAGTCGACCGTAAGAGTACTAGTGGCACGTGTCATTTGTTAGGAAAGGCTTTAGTCTCATAGTTTAGCAAGAAGTAGAATTCTGTCGTACTATCCACAACAGAAGCTGAGTACATCGTAAGTGGTCGTTGTTATGCACAGATTCTGTGGATAAAACAAACTCTTGAAGACTATAACTTACTATTCAAGCACATACCTATTTTTTGTGATAACATGTGTGTAATTAATTTGACTAAAAACCCAGTATGTCACTCACGCACAAAGCATATAGAGATTAAACATCATTTTTTGCGTGATCATCAACTGCATGGCACCATCAACTTAGAATTCATTAACACTGAACATCAGCTAGCAGATTTTTTTTACAAAACCACTAGCCGAAGAGCGCTTCAACTTCTTCGTCGAGAGTTAGGAATTTTGGATGAAAATGTCATAGAATAAGTTTTACCTGCATAAATAACGGTTATAACATATATCATTCATGGTAAACATTGCTTTGGTTACAACCCGAAAGGGCCCTTCTGACAGCAAGGCGTAGAAGCCTAAGCGACACGGTGCACTAGTCTTCGGACTACCGCTAGATGGGATCCGGCCCCTACAGCTAACCTGAGGCAGTTCAACTATGCTGATAAGTGTTTTAACAATAATTTACTGCCTGCTTTAAATTATTGTATGCCTAATATATTTCAAGAATACTAAGTCAAGACAAATCATATTAAATCCTTCTTCAAAAAACTATTTTTTTAACTTTTTGAGTTCTGGCACCAAGCTCACAGAGCTCGAGCCAAACTCTGCCTGTGGCAGAGTTCAGGCCGAACTCTGTCTGCTGGGTTCTAGAACCTCCAGCAGCTCTCAGCCATCCATTGTTTTCATCCAAGGGCCACGATTTATTGCAAAAGCTGGCCCTACTCTTCAAATACCCAAATTTCCTCTCTCTCTCTCTTCATTACCACCTTCTTCAACCTCTCTCAAAACCCTTCCTCTCCAAACCCTAAACCTAGAACTCTAAATTCTTAAGGATTTCTCTCCCCAAACTCAAGAATCAAGGGTTTGTGGTGATTCTCCTCCATCTCCAAAAATTTGTTTGAGGTATATATCACTTTTGACCATCTTTTTTTTCATTATCTCTTTGATTTGATTGTCAATGGCTCCTAGATTGCTCAATCGGGAGAAGAGGCCTAGAACTAAAGGTGCTTCTTCATCTAATCATCCTCCTCCTCCACAAAATGTTAAACCCATCTATCCTTTATTTAATCCTCCACCTCTCGCCAATGCCAACACCTTTGGTGAACAAATATTTGTCATATTAGATGCTTCTAATGAGTGGTTTTCGGATTTTAAATCAAGGAGTGTTGAGCCGGGGCATCCGATCAACTTTACCATTTTCTCCAACTTTCATCCTAACTTTAAGGATCTTTGTTTAGATGAACTTGTGTCCACCCAATCTGTCATCTATCAAAATGCCATCCAAATATTTTACTGTAATATGACACATGACGACACTAGAATTTATTCTCGTGTCGCCGGCATTGACATCTCTTTCAACGATTTTAATCTTGTCGAGTATCTCGAACTTCCCGATCCCAACTCTTAGAAGAAAATCACTGATGCTCGTGAATTCCAATTCGCTGGAGACATCACTTTTGAGGGTTTCAAGGATATGATGTGTGAACCTAACACACGCCCTCGCAAACTTATGGCAAAGTATCTCAATAATCACTTTTATGAACTTCATCGGATAATCTTTTCATCTATCTTGCCCAAAGAGGGATCCACCGATGAAGTTACTTATCATGAGATCACAGCCCTTTACTACCTTCACTTCACTATCCCCTTCAACTTTCCTCGCACGATGATGGACTGGATGATTGTGCAAGGAAGAAACCTAAATCTCTTATCTACGCGATGTATCTACCCTTGATCTTCCGTGCTTCTTACGTCCCTTTGGACGAATGTCAGATCTTACCTGCTCCTGCCTTTCTATCCAAAGCCCGTAGAACTACTGCTGCCGTTGCTTCTCATGAGCCAGTTGAGGAGGTACCATCCGATCCTGATGCACCCGAGCCTGAGCCTCCAGCCACCCTTGACTCTATCAGTGACATGCTGCACGATCGCTTCCGTTTGAAAGATGATCATTACACTCTACTGGATTATCGTACTACTCTTTAGATGAGTGTCATCAGTAACACACTGCACGACATCCAGTACAATATGGCTCGGCATCCTATTATGGCATTTCCTACGGACGGGACCCTTCTCGTGAAGGTTACCGGATCGATGACCCCTGGGCCATGTTGTATTTGGATCCGGATGCAGCGTTTGTTGATCGTCGTCGTTCTGCCAGTGATCCCCCAGACACTGCTGGACCATCCTACGCTCCATGATGGTTGTGGTTCCGTTCCTACTGCTACTGCTAATGACTTAGTTATGCTTTAGTTATGTATTGTAGTTTCCTACTTTTAGTACTATGCTTTATGGTTTCTCCTCTTTATTGTATGACTGCAAGTTGGCTTAGTTTAAATTTTTATAAACTGCTAGTTCTATTTTCCATAGTTTTGTGATTGCAATTATTCTCTTTGTTTATCTGTTTATGGGGGAGGACTTCGATATTTTTTGTGATAAATAACAAAGGGGTGACATATTTGATTATATATGATCATGTTGTGTTTGTATAAAAGCTTTGTCTCAGGACATATCTATTTATTGGGGAGTCGGCATATCCATCTACGGGGGAGCTATTCATTCAATGCCATTCATTTTTTGCTCTTACTCCCTACAACATGTATCCAGGTATGAACAGTGGGGCATAAAAATATCGTTTTCTCAATTATCAAAATGGGAGAGATTGTTGACCCAAACTGAATCACACTCAACCTAGTTTTGAGTATTAACAAAAATGATATCTTTTATGATCCAATATGACACATCAAGCCAAAGTCAGAATATCATCACATATCAGTTCAAGACGGACGTCATCAACATATACTGTTATTACTTGTATTATGTGTCTATATTTTTACATTTCTTTGAGTCTAGGATTATGTACGCTGAGTAGCACTGAGTGTCTTAAACCTAGAATCAATTATCCAAAGCTCCACCAAACAATCACCAAACCAAACCAAGCCCATTTGAACATCCCAGCACAAGTGAACATTCTGGCCCAAGAAAGTAGAATTTGGGCCAAAATCTGTCGCAGGCAGAGTTCGGGCCGAACTCAAGTTCCTGAAATTAAGGATCCTAATTTCTAGGGTTTGCTGGTTGCTAGTTGTCCAACAGCCAAAATTTTGAATTTTCGGACAGAGTTCTGGCCGAACTCTGCCTCCATGGACTAGTATATATAGGGCATAATTTCTTTCATTTTTATTCATCGTATATTCTCATCTTCTATAGCCTTATACGTTCTAAGCCTGCACTTCCCATTTACTAGACACACAACTTCCTAAGCCCCAATGTGCTCAGTGCAATTCAGCTGGAAGTTCTGTGCAAGAGTTTGAAAGTAGTCGCTTAGAAAATTCCAAGTTTTGCCTCAGTGTAAGAAGTTGGCGTGCTCTTCTGAGTAAAGGCACGTGGTGTACCTCTATTTCACAAATAGTGTATTTCAATCCTAAGCTAGAGTTCTCAGGCCTGGACAAGTCCTCTACGAGGGAAACCAGGTTAAAACTGCTTTATTTGCGTACGCTTTTCTAATTTATTTTATTTCGGCATTAATACTCTAATTAATTATTCTGTTGGTAAAAGTGTTAATTCTTATTTGGTTATTATCGACACATACTCTATTCACCCCCTCCCTCTCGAGTTGCCCACACGTACTTCACTCCAATTAGCTAGGACAGTACCCTTACAACTAATCTGAGACAGTCGCTGTGTAACAAAATTTAATTTGTAAAATAACATTAATTATATTAATTGAAATTTAAAATAACTAAACTTAGAATTAAATAATTGAAAAGAGTTGATGCAAAAAAAGTGGCCTAAATATTTATGTTTGAAAATCATATCCACATAACCCTAGGCGAACTCGGCCAGAATTTGGCCCGAGTTTCGCAAGAGTTCGGTTAGTAGTGTATATTTTTAAGTCATAACCCGAGGCCCCCTTCTTCTCATCTTCACCAAAACTCCTCTATCACAGCAGCTGCTGCCCGAGATCCCCTTCAAACCCTAGTTTTTCTCCAAGCTTTTGCTCCCAATCTACTTGGAGATTTTCATCCAAACTTTGGATTCTTGCAGAGATTCTCGTCCTCTACCATATACTTTAATTTTGGAAGGTACAAACTCGTCCTTCCCTCTCTTTCAATTCATTATATTTTTATCCTTTTTGGGACACAATGCCTAGGTATTTCTATCCCTCCAAGAGGAAGAAGACCCAAGCCAGTGAAAAGGCTTCGTCTTCAAATCCTCAAGAGGATTCACTCTTTCCTCCAGTCCAATCAGCCGAGGTACGTACAATGAGTTCTACTTTGAAACTCATGATCAATCTCTACTATGGCACGCAGATTTTGTGATGCGTAACATATGCACCGGAGCCCAGATAAAATGGACTGTATTTTCTGAACATCATCCATTGTTTGAGATATTAGGGTTATACAGAATTGTCACCAGAAAATTCTCTATCGCTACTAATGCCATTAGACTGTTTTATTGCAACTTCATATTAGACAATTTTGATGTTAGAACTCGTGTCGACGGAATCAATATCGAGTTTAATGATGTCCTTTTGGCTGAAATCCTTGGTGTTCCTAATAAAGGTGGCCCGCTTGATGATATCACTGAGTTTGATTTCCCCGCAGGCACGACTCTAAGCATTTTCATGAACGAACTTTTTTCTCTTGCCCGTGTTCATTCTGCTAAGTTCAATGCTGAAACTTGAACTTATTCAACTATGAGTTGTACCGCATCATCTACTCTACCATTTTACCCAAATCCACTTCAAAAGATGATGTAACCACACTTGAACTATATGCCCTTTATCACATTCGTAAAGGGATCCCGTTTTCTATTCCTAAGACTATCATTCAAATGATGGATCGTTGTCGTGGAAGGGATCACAACCTCTCTTATGCGATGATTATCCCTCTCATCTTCCAGCATTTTGATATTGACTTATCCACTTCTGATTTCGAGTCTGAGCCAAAATATCTTCAGCTGTCACGTCGTAGCACAGCCGCTCCTTCTGCTCCTTCTACTGCTCCTCCTCCGCTTCCTCAGGATTACCCTATGTCATTTGAGGGTATCCATCAGCATCTCTTGGATCTGCAAACGTTTATCACTAACACATCCAGGGAATGCGAGTTCCGTGATGTGAGTCAATTTCAGGCTCTTGCCAACTCTTTTATTGATCTTCCTTTCGTTCAGACTGGACATTCTGCCAGTTCTCTTCTTAGATATCCAACTGTTTTGGGATACCGCTATGAGGATGAGGCGGTGCATACTTTTTTTCAGTCTGGTAACGCATATGATTGGCACCGTAGTTCTGGTGCTACTCTACACCCTTCTGAAGCTGGCACTTTTGGAGCTGGTTCATCCGGATATGGAGGTACTGCTGGCGATAATGACTCAGAGGATATGTGATCTAGACGTGATGTATTTTGTCTAGATGTCATTTTACTACCAAAATATCTTATATTGGCGACGAAATTAGCGACTCCGGATAAATATGTTGCTATTTTTTGTGTCTTTAGCGACATATTACAGTGACGTCGTAGAACGTCACTATCAGCGATGTTCAGCGACTGTTAGCGACTAACATTATGGTTTAGAAAGAAGATATCGCAGTTTAGTCGCAAAACGTCACTAATTTGTTTTATTCAGCGATGTTTTGCGACGCCTACTCTAGCACGTCGCTAGTTTGTTAGTGAACATCGACGTTTAGCGACGTCTTCTTTCGACGTCGCTAAAATGTTTCATATAGGGTTGGTGGGCCCGATCGATTTCATTTTTTTTACCCAAAATTTCATTCTCATGCTCGAGAGCCCCAAATCTTTCTCCCTTCCCCCCTCTCGTCTTCGGCGACCCCCTCTCCCCGGCAATCCACTCCCCTCTGCCGACCCCTCCCTCTGGCGACACCCCCCCTCGTTCCCTGCCCCGGTGACACCCTCGCCCGCTGGTGTCCTCGTCGCCGTACAGGTATACCTAACCCAAACCGACACGAACGATACAGATACACTAACAAGATACAGACACACTGATACGATACATGCACACAGAAACACCCCCTTGCTGCAGATTTGGGTTATATATATATATATATATATATATATATATATATATATATATATATATATATATATATATATATATATATATATGTTTCATATGAGTATTTATAGATATATGAGGTTTTGTGAGTTTGTATATATAATATCTGATATATATATATATATATATATATATATATATATATATATATATATATATATATATATATATATATTTATTTATTTTTGAGAGTATAGCCATGTAGGGTTGTATATGTGAGGGTTGCCAGGTTCCTGCTATCTGTGAGTTTTTCTGAGATGGAGATGATGTTTTGTTAAGATTAGGTAGGTTATATTACAGGTTATAACTTATTCATGGGTTACCAGTTATGCATATGTTATATATATATATATATATATATATATATATATATATATATATATATATACATATATAAAAATATATATATATATATATATATATATATATATATATATATATATGAGTTACATGTAACTCAGTTTTCAGAGTTACACATATAGGTTAAAGGCTGTACAGTTTGGGTGTTCAGTTTGTCTGAGATTTACATATATATATATATATATATATATATATATATATATATATATATATATATATATATATATATATATATATATATATTAATAAAAAATATATATATATATATATATATATATATATATATATATATATATATATACATATATATATATGAGTTAGATGTAACTCAGTTTTCAGAGTTACACATATAGGTTAAAGGCTGTACAGTTTGGGTGTTCAGTTTGTCTGAGATTTATATAGATATATATATATATATATATATATATATATATATATATATATATATATATATATTTTTTTTTTTCAGTTTGGGTGTTCAGTTTGTCTGAGATTTATATATATATATATATATATATATATATATATATATATATATATATGAGTTAGATGTAACTCAGTTTTCAGAGTTACACATATAGGTTAAAGGCTATATAGTTTGGGTGTTCAGTTTGTCTGAGATTTACATATATATGTGTGAGTATAGATGTAGGTTGTGCCAGTACCTAGTGTGTATAAAGTATCCTAGTACCCAGAGTGTATAGAGTATCCTAAGAAGTGTATAGAGTATCATGTTAGCCCAATGATTATATCATGTTTTTTAATATGGCTAATCAATTAAGTTTACAATCATGACAACACTAATATTCATGTAATCACTATCATGTTGCTACTTAAACTTAGCATTGTCCTAATGTTCTGTTTCAGTCATATTGTTTTGTTCGTCTAACATATTTCTTATAGACATGCAGTAAGCATGATCAAGCTTTGTCAAACCAGGATATATGCAATATTGTGGGGCCAAAGACGGCGTTATACAAGAAGATTTCTCTGAACCGCATAACGACATATCCATATATATATATATATATATATATATATATATATATATATATATATATATATATATATATATATATATATATATATATATATATATATTTTATATATTTTATATATTTATATATATATATACATAAAAAAAAAAATATATATATATATTTTATATATTTATATATATATATATATACATATATACATATATATATATATAATATATATATATATATATATATATTTATAATAGTATAGCCATGTGGGATTGTATATGTGAGGGTTGCCAGGTTCCTGCTATCTGTGAGTTTTTCTGAGATGGAGGTGAAGTTTTGTTAATATTAGGTAGGTTATATTATAGGTTATAAGTTATTCATGGGTTACCAGTTATGTATATGTTATATATATATATATATATATATATATATATATATATATATATATATGTGTGCGTGGGATTAATTGAGTTAGATGTAACTCAGTTTTCAGAGTTACACATATATGTTAAAGGCTGTATAGTTTGGGTGTTCAGTTTGTCTGAGATTTACATATATATGTGTGAGTATAGATGTAGGTTGTGCCAGCATCTAGTGTGTATAAAGTATCCTAGTACCTAGAGTGTATAGAGTATCCTAAGAAGTGTATAGAGTATCATGTTAGCCCAATGATTATATAATGTTTTTGAATATGGCTAATCAATTAAGTTTACAATCATGACATCACTAATATTCATGTAATCACTATCATGTTGCTACTTAAACTTAGCATTGTTCTAATGTTCTGTATCAGTCATATTGTTTTGTTCGTCTAACATATTTCTTATGGACATGCAGTAAGCATTATCAAGCTTTGTCAAACCAGGACATATGCAATATTATGGGGCCAAAGACGGCGTTATATAAGAAGATTTCTCTGAACCCATAACGACCTATCCGGGGCCTCGTATCGGGGGTTTCGCTGCCCGATCAGCAGACAGGGGTCGAGGGGGCAGCGGCCCCCGTGGGAGTTCAGGGGAGAAGCCCCCGAAAGGTATTCATATTTCCAGATCTATTTATCTTTGGACGACCACCGTCAAGGAAAAAGGCGTCTTCATGTTTGCTCAAATATCTGAAGAAAGGCATCATCGAAGGGCTCTTGGTTTTCCTATTTGATCAATGTATTTTTTCATATTTGTTATGTCTAGGAATACGAAGTAAACTGCATCTTACTGGCAAATAGGCTACCCATGAAACGTTTTCAAAATACCCTTTTATTTTGAAAACAATCCAACTTATAAAGCCCAAACTACTTCCTAACTGCCTGACTTTACAAAAAGCACAAAAACTAATTTGCAAAAAACCAGACAGAACTCCAACAGAATTTGGCCAGAGTTCGGCCCGAATTCGGCCAGTGTTCGATTAGTGAAGGTTGCTTTTTGAACTTGGTCTTCCTGCAGTTACGGATCCTAATGCGATTTTCTCAAAGAGTTCTGCCCGAATTCTGCCTGAATTATGTCAGAATTCTGTCTTTGGAAAAACTATAAATAAAGAAGGATTTCGATAATTTTAATACACCAATTCACTTTCATATCTCTTCTCTATAAGCCTATTACTTCTTCCAAAGTGTTCTGAGCTATTCATTTTCAAATCCCAAGCCAGTTACAATCCTCTAGTCGATTTGCCAGTGCGATACAGTCTAGAAGTTTCAGAGTGATTGTAATCAGAGGCTTAATTGAAGATAGATACTTCACAATTGAAGTTGGTCGAGTACTTCGGATCAAAGCTCATGTTGTAGAAGTTGCAAGAACTTCGGATGAAAACTTGTGGTAATTTTCCATAGTGGGATCAACTGGAAGCTAGAGTTCTTCCGACTTGACTAGTCCTCACAAGAGGGAAACCAGTATACATCCTTGTGCTTGCGTTTGCTCTCTACTCTATACTTTTTATTTACATATCTGTGATATATATATATATATATATATATATATATATATATATATATATATATATATTATGTGATCTTGTTACCAACATTTTTAATTAGCTAATTTTCGCTGCCTACTCTATTCATCCCCCTCTAGAGTATTGCGCTTTACAACTCGTTCCTACAATTGGTATCAGAGCGGGTTGTACAGGTAAAGTGAGGTAATATTGTTATTATATAACTGTTGTTACATAGATCACTATATCACATATGACAAGTATGTACTTCATAACTGAAGAGCAATCCATAAATAGACTTCTACTATTTGATGAAACAAACTATAGTTATTGGAAGACACGAATGAGCTTCTACTTGAAGTCTCTAGATTTTGACTTATGGTCAATTATTGTCAATGGCTACAAAAAGCCTACTATCACTTCTATTCTCACATCCTCTATAATCAACAAGCCTTATTATAGTTATACGAGGGAAGAGTAGAAGTTAGCTAGCCTTGATACAAAAGCTATGCATATCTTTTATTGTGCTGTAGACACAAATGTATTTAATATTATTAATATTTGCACAACATCTCATAAAATTTGGAAAGTTCTTAAAGCTACTTATGAGTGTAGGTATGAAAGCAAAATTAGCAACTACAGAAAGAAGGATAGTCTTCATAATGATACAAATATTGCATGATCAATTGGGATTTAAGGTACAACACAATCGCTTATACGAAGAAGAGCTCGTATGTGATAATTGCAAGAAAATAGGCCACATCCAAGAAGATTGTACTACTGCTAGAAAAGAGAGTCACTATGAACAATCAAAAGAAGAAAGATCATCATCTCACAAGTACACTAGTACGAGCATATGGTGTGAAAGCGAAGCAAGAGATTCTGAAGAAGAAGAAGAAGAAAAGAGACCTCATAAAGCTGCAAATTTATGCTCAATAGCATTATCTAACGAGGTACAGAATAATTCCCTTCTTGAAATTAATGAATTTTCTTATGATGTGTTATCTGATGCATTCAGTGATCTATTAGAAGAACACAAAAATGTTTTAGATAAGTATAAGCAAGCTAGAAAGGATATTCTATCCTACAAGCGTGAGAATGAAAAGCATACTTGCTTATTGAATGATGCTAGAGATACTTCTACTTCTGATAATTCTACTGAGATTTCCACACTTGAGTTTAGATTGTATGAGGCACTTGATTGCATTGAGAAAAGCATTCAAAAAAATGCTAAACTTCAGCAGGAACTAGAATCAGAAAAGAAAAATTATTCTATTGCTTCATATAGAATTGATGCTCTTAATACTAAATATGATGAGATCTGTGCTAACTCTAAAAAGTTAGATATTAGACTGGAAAAGCAGGTAGTACAACCTATGACTCAGTCTAAGACAAGACACGTGACACATCACAAAGTCACACACGACAGATCATCTAGAAAGGAAGCAAGCAAAGCTAAAGCTTCATACAACCATACTTTCTATTACAAGTATCCATGAAGATCATATCACACTACTGCACGTTCTCATACTACTGCACATAGCACTAATGTTGATTCTTTCTGTCATTATTGCGGTATGAATGGACACGTTTCTAATTGTTGTCAGATTAGAAAGCTAGTTGATATGAACTTATGCAAATGGGTTCCCAAAGCTAACAAATGCGGATCCAAGTATTGGATACCAAAGTCTTCACCTAATATTTCAGGTGGAGCTACTTATGTTGAACCTTAGAACCATAGAGCATTTTGGTAATTGCAAAGCTACAAAGGTCATCTTCCAAGCAATTACACCAACATAAGTGTGGTCACTAGAACCACTTCGGTAAAATGCTTCCTAAATAGTTTTTATTATCTAGCATGTTCTTACTGATGTCTTGATATTAGCTTTTATTGATATCTTTTGATTATTTATTATTTAAATTAATATGAGATATAATCCTAGTATGACTAGCTGTTTAGCTTAAATGATCATTTCATACTATATAGTGTCTATTTTCTATTAGGGTGACACATTTGTCTACGTATGCTCTTTACTTTTAATCGTTATTCTTGAAGCATGCATACCACTCTAGTCCATAGGAGCTTTTGTTTTGGTTAATATGCTTTTGACTCTTCGTATTTAATATTTTTTTAATGGTAACTTCTTATCGATTTGTCTTTAACATGTCATATTTACTTTGATCGATATTTTATGAGTATGTATGTTTAGCACAAGTCTCCTTTTTACTTGAAAAATATATACATATACTTTTATGTTAACCTTGTGCTTGCATAATATACTTCACTATTGATTCTCATATTTTATTTTAATTACCTTCTTATGAATCAATTACATCTTTGTCTGATAAAGTTTATTTATGCATGTTTTTGATCTTGTGACATTTTTTATTCTTATTAAGGATACATAACTCATTTTTATTTGTATATTGCTCATGTTTCTTATATTTTTGTATAAATATCTTTATGGGGATATATGAGTTAAGTTCAAGTTCTACATTACTTTAAAAAGTAGTTTTTTAAACTTGTACTTATCTCATACTTTAGCTATTGATTACTTTGAACAGATTTCTGTTCTTCTCTTTATTAGCTTATTCCTCAAAGCCTCTTTAAATAATGTTTTTCTTGGCTTTTTGGTTGACATTTTAGATACATGACTCTTATTGAAATATTTTTTTAATATCTTGATCTTGATAAACCCTTATTTGGGTATTTACTTCTTTTATATTTAGGGATTCTGGATTTCGATGTTGTTCGATGATACTGCATATATTCCTTCGAATCTAAGTTCTTAAGAGTAGAGATCATTTTAGGAAAAAGTCGAAAGGGTCCTTCTGTCATACATGTGTAAATAACCTATCACTACCATATTTCTAGTATGAGGGTATTTTGGGAATTTTTGATTTTTTGGGATTTATTTCGAATTATTGTGAATTATTGAGATTTATTAGAATTTATATAATTTTTGGTATAATTTAATTAGGGGTTATTCTAGACTTTAACTAGTGTTGACTTTGGAGCTAACCTAGAAGCTAACCCTAGTTTTAGTGACTTGGTTAGATTATGAAACCCTAGTTTGATTAAGTTAACCATATCCTAGTCAATAAAATCAATTTGGGAATAGGAATATTGAATAGAGAATGGATTAATGGCTTATGACTTTACAAGTCATGATTAATGACTTAAGCCTATTGTCACTCCCCGATCCTGGAATACGTATTTTAATACGTAAAACTGATAAATTGTATTTACTTTGTATTTATACGATATTTATATGCTGAATTTCTTCATGCATTTCCCAAAAATATTCGACAAAATATTATCACGTAATTTATTTTCTGCATTTGGGCCTACAGTTTTGGCTCATTTGGGTAACCTATTCTTGGTTCACCAATGGTTCATCATGAACCCATGGGTTCAAGATTCTATATAATAACGCAACTCATTCTCTCTCCTCTCATTTATTTCCTCTCCTTTACTTTCCTCCACCAACCAAGGCAAGTACCAACTTGCTCAAGAGAGGGATCCATAAATGTTGTTGATGTTTTCTTACAAAATTATTTGTCAAAATATGTTCTCCTTATTCTATACTAGTTTAGAACTTGAAGTTTTTCATTTTGAAGCTTTAATTTTTGTAGATCTAGGTTTTAACCATTTTCGGATCTTCTTGATTTTGATCTAGCAAACTTCATTATTTTTAAGTTTTGATGGTTCCATGTTGTAGAGAATTTTATTCTGCCCATTTTTTACCTTTGAAAAGTTGGATTTGGACTTATTTTGACCAAGTTAGGGACTTTTGAAGCTTTGGGTTCAAACCATGGAGTTCTTGCTGTTTTGGAGAAGACAGTGAGCAGAGCGCGAGCTTTTTAGCTTGCGTCACTGAGTTGCGTGCGCTCTTTAGCGCATTGCAGTCCGATCCATACGCTGCCATTTGGGAGCGCATGTCTTGCATACGCTCACTTGGGCGACAAGGAGTCGTATGGAGTCCATACGCTGCCTTTTGGGAGCGTATGTCTTGCATACGCTCACTTGGGCGACAAGGAGTCGTATGGAGTCCATACGCTGCCTTTTGGGAGCGTATGTCTTGCATACGCTCATTTGGTTAGTGAGGAGTCGTAAGCAGTACATACGCTGCCCTTTGAAAGCATATGTCTTGCTTACGCTGACCTGAGTGTACGCTGACCAGAGCGTAGGCTGACCTGAGCGTACGCTGACCTGAGCGTAGGCTGACCTGAGCGTAGGCTAACCTGAGTGTAGCCTGACTTGAGCGCACTCTGACCTGGACTCCCCTATACCTTATATTTTTATATGTATATATTATATTGTATATATATATATGTAAATGTTTGTGTATGTTATATATCCTTACGCCTTTTGTCCTGAGCATGATATGAGCACTAATGTGCCCCCGGTGAACAAAGTGTTCCTACCTGATACTTGTACCTGAATGTCCCAGTTCTCGTTCATGCTCGACAAATGACTCGTAAATCCATGTGGCATAATTGCAATGATGCATTACACCAAGGAGGGTAGAACATGTTGACATACTGATTGACATGGATCCTCTTTTGGGGTACTCGTACTTGAGTACGACATTTAGGAGGATAATCATGTAGGCCACAACATGTGAGTCCAAGATTTCACCTAGGGTTAAACTAGGCAACTAATTATACTAGACGCATGGGCAGGACAGAATCCCGAGATCGTGTTACACCAGCCGCCTTGAGATATTGTCTTGACGCGCCGGCTCGTCTCCACGGATACTGTGTCATCCGCAACGAGTGGATGACTGTATTCGATTAATTCCTGCTATATACTATATGTCCTGGCAAGGTGGCCTTACGAGGGACCTGTGCTCAATGACACCTGTCTACGCGATCCCCTGGGTTGGCTAGCCTTGTTGGAAAGATTCGATCTGAGGATTTTGAAATAACATGATGCGAGGATAACCTCGTCCCACTAGAAACTCGTAAGACTTGATTGGTTGCGAAAACGACTTGCGTGTATCTTATTACCTTCCGTGAATAACTGAGGGAAGCGGACTGTCATGGTACGGGATCCAACCCATGTTCTTGTTTGATTGTTGGGTTGGTTATCGTACTATGATAGGCTGTGGACCGAAGCTATGAACGGAATACTTATTCTGGTTGTGAAGTGCTACTTCTGTGAATGACTGAGGAACATGGTCTATCATGGTACATGATCCAACCCATGTTCTTGTTTGATTGTTGGGTTGGTTATTGTGCTACGATAGGCTATCGACCGAAGTCACGATCAGGAGATTTTCTTGTTTATACCCTTTAACTTATGTGAAAGTTATAGAGTACGACACGTCCCGACTCCATGCGGCACCTTTTGTCCTTGTTTGGTTGTAAGGGTGCCACATAGGTTCGAGGATGTTGCGCTACCCTATAATAGTAGCATGAGCATTACTATTATCAATTATTCTATTAACTGGGTTTTTAATCTTAACTTTTGTGCCCCTTTGGCGGTACTTGCTATTCGGGGCTGACCCCACTGGTTTTGTTTGGCCAGATCTCGTAGCAGAGCCAGAGGACACGATCTTCCTCTCTGACATCCATGGTGCATACTAGGAGCATGGCGGTTCGGGGACTCAAGTGGGTTTCTTCTCCACCACTCCTGCTTATATTTTGTGCGGCATTTAGCCACCGGCACCTGTTAGCCGGATTACTTGATATTTTGTGTCAGTACTTAATTGTAATTAAACAGACTGCAGCTGTGTATAATTTTGTACTCCTGACTCTCTGAGATAGCTAAATTATAAAGCTAGTCTCTCATGATCATTTTGATGAAGCGTCAGGGACGCCTTACTGCTTTATCTTTAATGTTCATTTATTTGCTGATGTGATTTGATTGATTGAGACATAGAACTCTGTGGGACCATAGGAGACTTGATTGTAGCATGCACCCCCTAGTCTCTCGACAGCCACGATCGCCGTATGACGTTACGTACCTTATATGGAGTAGCTGGCCTAGTCCGTCTCCGTATTTCGGTACTGGGACGTGACAAGGTTTTAGTGGTGGCCCATGCAGGTCTGTTTGTCATACTTGTGGGGTATTGCGAATTATTAGGAGTCTCAATCAAAACTTATTCCCCTTGAAATTCTGGTTCGAATTCTCTGTCCTTGCCTTGATCTCTAACCTGACTTGCATCCTCGAAATCTTCCTCGTTCGGACTTGATAATCTTATATCTTTCTCTATAGGGGTGCTTCATTCTCAGTAGCGGGTGAGGCCCAAGAGGAAGAGCAGCCAGATCATGGCTCGACTGGGCACCAGCAGGGGAGAGAACCTTCCCCAGGGCGGACACGAGCAGAAATAGAACCAGAGGCAGTACAGCCGCAGGTTATTGAAACTCCTGCAACACCAGCAGCAACGGCAGTCCCAGATGCCGTAGCACTCCTGGAGGTCATCCGGGAGATTCTTGTCACTCACCAACAGCAACAGACTCAGCACCAGGAGCAGAACGTGTTACTGAACCAAGGGATTCAGTTAGCTCTTAAGAGGAGTGCCGGGGTTGACTCGGGAGCATCAGGAAGGTTCCGTCGCTTGAACCCGAGGTATTTTGATGGCACGGAGGATGCCATCACTGCGGATGCATGGATTCAAGACATCGAAGCCATCCTTGTGGCAGCCAAGGTTCCAGATGATGAGAAGGTTGATTAGGTCAAATTAGTACTTCAGGATCTTGCCCGCGACTGGTGGGCATCAGAAGAAGTTGGTATAAGGCATCCTGTTCGTTGGACCACCTTCAGTGAAAGATTCAAGGCCAAGTATTTTGGCGTAGTAGCTCGATATGAGCTCCAGCAGAAGTTTATTAGTCTCAAGCAAGCAGGCAAGACCGTAGATGGGTATGCAGCAGAGTTCTGCAGATTGTGCCGTTTTGCCCCAGCAATGGTGGCAACGGAGCCAGAGAAAGCTATGAGGTTCCAGCAGGGACTTCATTTGGAACTATTACAGCTTGTAGAGGGACACGACTACGAGACGTTTGACGCTGTTTTGACGGCCGCTCGGAGGTACGAGCTTACCTAGCAGAGGTTGGCATCGAGGACAGGAGGTCAGAAGAGATCTCATTCCCACGTTGGAGGAGGAGTGATGCAGCGAACATCGGCACCAGCACCCGGTGTACGTATTCATGATGTAGTAGCGCCGCGAAGGACGGCTGTGTCAACTAATACAGCGCCAGTTCGGCATCAGCAGCCGAGGAACCAACAGCAGCGTCAGAGAGCACCCCAGGGCTGTACATTCTGTGGGAAGACAGGGCACACGAGGGAGGTATGTCGGTCAGCGAATGGCTTATGCTTGAGGTATGGTAGTTCAGACCACCGTATCTCCACTTGTCCTGTGATGCAGAGGCCAGGAGGGCCAGCTCAGCAGTTTCCAGCGTTGCTAGCTCCGGTGGCAACCCCGAGTGGAGGGCCAGTATTAGCAGTAAGGCCCTAGCCCAGCGTCTACCAATGCAGGCTCAGATGTTTCGCCAAGCACAGGAAGTCGAAGGCCCTCAGAGGCAGCAACAGCATGGTCGAGAAAGGCCGCAACAAGGGGCTCCGCGGGGCCAGGGCCAGGCTCTCACATTATCCTTGGGAGAGGCTCTAGCGTCTAGTAACGTGGTGGCAGGTAAAATTCTCGTCACCTCATTTCCTGCTGTAGCATTATTTGATTCAGGCGCTACTCATTCATTCATCTCTGCACAATATGCTACACGGATTGGTCTAGTGTTTGAGGCATTGCCGGAGAGGAAGGATATACTCACCGGCAATGGGCTCGTAGAAGTTAGCAGAGTGCGTTTTTCATGTCCGGTAGAGGTGTGTGGGCATTTACTGCCCGCGTTATTGATTAAATTTCCTATAGGGAATTTTAATGTCGTTCTTGGCATGGACTGGTTGAGAGACAGTCATGCGACAATTGATTGTAGAGGAGGTAGGGTCATATTCAGCATTCCTGGGATGGAACAGTTCATCTTTACTCGAACCTTGAAGAATCAGGCCGGATGTGTCATCTCAGCAGCAGTGTCAGAGCCAGGACAGATTCCGAGAGTGGTCGAAGATTTTCTCGACGTCTTCCCTGATGAGCTCCCAGGGATACCCCCAGTCAGAGAGGTAGAATTTAGCATTGAGTTGAACCCTGGATCGAGGCCTATTGCAGACAGAGTTTACAGAATGTCGCCGTCAGAACAGGATAAGTTGTATCAACATGAGGAAGAGTTGAAGTCTAAGGGATTCATCCGAGACAGTAAATCACCCTGGGCCGCGCCAGTGATTCTAGTTCCCAAGAAGGATGGGTCGACGAGGATGTGCATCGACTACCGCAAGCTGAATACAGTAACAGTGAAGAATAAGTACCCGCTACCAAGGATTGATGACCTGTTTGACCAGTTGAGCAAGGCCAGCGTCTTTTCCAAGATCGATCTTCGGTCGGGATACTATTAGGTAAGAGTCCGGGAGCAAGACATACCGAAGACAGCATTCAGATCTAGATATGGGCATTATGAGTTTTTAGTAATGCCCTTTGGTCTAACCAACGCCCCCGCAGTATTCTTGGATTTAATGAACCACATCTTTCTGCCGTATTTGGATAAATTTGTGGTGGTGTTCATAGACGACATTCTTGTCTATTCTAGCAGTGAAGAGGAGCATGAGAAACATCTTAGGACTGTCTTGCAGACATTGAGGGAGCATCAACTTTATACGAAGCTCGACAAATGTGAATTCTGGTTAGACCACATTTCGTTCCTAGAACATATAATTTCTGGAGCAGGAGTGTCAGTGGATCCGAAGAAGATTAAGGCCGTAGAGCATTGGCCGGTCCCGAGAACGGTTGCAGAAGTGCGAAGTTTTTTAGGATTAGCTGGTTACTACAGAAGGTTCATGGCAGACTTTGCCAGGATCTCTGCGCCCTTAACGCGTTTGACGCACAAGGACGTAGAGTTTGTTTGGTCAGCTAGCTGTCAGGCATCATTTGAAGAATTGAAGAAGAGATTGATCTCAGCCCCGATCTTGACACTTCCAGTAGGAGCGGGAGGCTTTACAGTATACTGTGACGCAACAGGGAAGGGTCTTGGGTGTGTATTGATGCAGCATGGAAAGGTGATAGCATATGCGTCTCGGCAGCTTCGAGACCATAAAAAGAATTACCCGACTCATGATTTGGAGTTAGCAGCTGTGGTGTTTTTACTCAAGTTGTGGAGGCATTATTTATACGGGGATCGGGTAGAGATCTATACTGATCATAAGAGTTTGAAATACGTATTCACGCAGCAAGATTTGAACATGAGGCAAAGAAGATGGTTAGAACTGCTGAAGGATTTTGATTTAGATCTTCAGTATCATCCAGGCAAGGCGAATATAGTTGCAGATGCACTGAGTAGGAGAGACAGTGCCTTTATCTTGACCTCGCAGAAGCATATTCTAGAAGACCTTCAGAGTATGGAAATCGAAGTAGTTTTGCCAAGGGATATAGGAAGAATGACCAGTATGCAGATTCAGTCAACCTTAGTAGAGAGGATAAGGGCAGCACAAGCAGGAGATCCAAAGATTCAGAAGTTGCGGTCGGAGTGTGAATCGGGCCGTAGGAAGGAGTTAGTGATTCATGAAGATGGTACGCTCAGGTTTGGAAACAGACTCTGTGTACCGAGTGGAGACCTTCGACAAGAAGTTATGTCCGAAGCTCATAGTTCTATTTACTCCATTCATCCAGGAGGAACGAAGATGTATCGAGATATCAGGCAGTTCTTTTGGTGGAATGGCATGAAAAGAGAGATATCGAGATTTGTATCCAAGTGTCTGGTATGTCAGCAGGTGAAAGTCAAGCAGCAGAGACCAGCAGGATTGCTACAGCCGCTTCCTATCCCAGAATGGAAATGGGAGCACATCACGATAGATTTTGTGACCGGTTTACGTAGATCCCCGGCTGGCAAAAATACAGTCTGGGTAATAGTAGATCGACTCACGAAGGTCGCTCATTTCCTTCCCTTCCGAGTTGGACAGACTACTGAGCAGCTAGCAGAAATGTACATAAAGCAGATAGTAAGGCAGCACGGTATTCCAGTTAGTATAGTATCAGATCGGGATACGCGGTTTACTTCCCATTTTTGGCGGAGCTTACACCAAAGTTTGGGAACCAAGTTAAGATTCAGTACTGCTTATCATCCACAAACTGACGGACAATCAGAAAGAACCATTCTGACATTAGAATATATGCTACGGGCGTGTACCTTGGATTTTGGCGGATCTTGGGAGGATCACCTTCATCTAGTGGAGTTCTCCTATAACAACAGCTATCAGGCTAGCATTCAGATGGCCCCGTTTGAAGCATTGTATGGAAGGAAGTGCAGGTCCCCTTTGGCATGGGACGACGTCGGAGAACGAAAGTTGTTGGGGCCAGAGATGATCACGCAGACTGTGGAGATAGTTAAGTTGGTCAGAGGGCGCCTTCGAGTTGCACAGGACCGACATCGTCATTGGGCAGATCAGCATCGTAAGCCTCTAGAGTTCAGAGTTGGCGACCAAGTGTTTCTGCAGATTTTGCCTACTCGGGGTATCATCAGATTTGGAACCCGAGGAAAGCTTAGTCCAAGATACGTTGGTCCTTTTGGGATTCTCGCTCGGGTAGGCGATGTGGCTTATCGACTTGCCCTTCCGCCTTCATTAACTGGCATACATGATGTGTTTTATGTGTCCCAATTATGTGGGTATGTTCCGAATTTGAGTCATGTCCTCGATCATTCTGAGTTAGTCATTGGTACCGACCTAACTTACGAGGAATAACCCGTGTCTATTTTGGACCGGCGAGAGAAGGTACTCAAGAATCGGACGATAAGCCTTGTCCGTGTTTCTTAGAACCATCACTCTTCTGAACAGTCAACCTGGGAGCGCGAGGACGAGATCAGATCTCGGTATCCGCATTTGTTTGACTAATGAGGTATATTTATACGCCTTATTGACAAGATTCCATGCTTATCTGCACCTGCTTGTTTTGCACTTTGTGATGTATGATAATAACTGATATGATAGTTAACTTGTATATGATTGTGCCTTGCTTGCCCTGATTTCACTATCCTGTCTTGGCTGGAATTTCGAGGACGGAATTTTTCTAAGAAGGGTAGAGATGTCACTCCCCGATCCTGGAATACGTATTTTAATATATAAAACCGATAAATTGTATTTACTTTGTATTTATACGATATTTATATGCTGAATTTCTTTATGCATTTCCCAAAAATATTCGACAAAATATTATCTCGTAATTTATTTTCTGCATTTGGGCCTACAGTTTTGGCTCATTTGGGTAACCTATTCTTGGTTCACCAATGGTTCATCATGAACCCTTTGGTTCATCATGAACCCATGGGTTCAAGATTCTATATAATAACTCAACTCATTCTCTCTCCTCTTTATTTCCTCTCATTTACTTTCCTCCACCAACCAAGGCAAGTACGAACTTGCTCAAGAGAGGGATCCATAAATGTTGTTGATATTTTCTTACAAAATTATTTGTCAAAATATGTTCTTCTTCTTATTCTATACTAGTTTAGAACTTAAAGTTTTCCATTTTGAAGCTTTAATTTTTATAGATCTAGGTTTTAACCATTTTCGGATCTTCTTGGTTTTGATCTAGCAAACTTCATTATTTTCAAGTTTTGATGGTTCCATGTTGTAGAGAATTTTATTCTACCCAATTTTTACCTTTGAAAAGTTGGATTTGGACTTATTTTGACCAAGTTAGGGACTTTTGAAGCTTTGGGTTCAAACCATGGAGTTCTTGCTGTTTTGGAGAAGACAGTGAGCAGTGCACGAGCTTTTTAGCTTGCGTTACTGAGTTGCGTACGCTCTTTAGCGCAGCGCAATCCGATCCATACGCTGCCATTTGGGAGCGTATGTCTTGCATACGCTCACTTGGGCGACAAGGAGCCGTATGGAGTCCATACGCTGCCTTTTGGGAGCGTATGTCTTGCTTACGCTCAATTGGGCGACAAGGAGTCGTATGGAGTCCATACGCTGTCTTTTGGGAGTGTATGTCTTGCATACGCTCACTTGGGCGACAAGGAGTCGTATGGAGTCCATACGCTGCCTTTTGGGACCGTATGTCTTGCATACGCTCACTTGGTTGGAGAGGAGTCGTAAGCAGTACATACGCTGTCCTTTGAAAGCGTATGTCTTGCTTACGCTGACCTGAGCGTACGCTGACCTGAGCGTAGGCTGACCTGAGCGTACACTGACCTGAGCGTAGGCTGACCTGAGCGTAGGCTGACCTGAGCATAGGCTAACCTGAGCGTAGCCTGACTTGAGCGCACTCTGACCTGGACTCCCCTATACCTTATATTTTTATATGCATATATTATATTGTATATATATATATGGAAATATTTGTGTATGCAATATATCCTTACGCCTTTTGTCCAGAGCATGATATGAGCACTAATGTGCCCCCGGTGAACAAAGTGTTCCTACCTGATACTTGTACCTGAATGTCCCAGTTCTCGTTCATGCTCGACAAATGACTCGTAACTCCACGTGGGATAATTGCAATGATGCATTACACCAAGGAGGGTAGAACCTGTTGACATACTGATTGACATGGATCCTCTTTTGGGGTACTCGTACTTGAGTACGATATTTAGGAGGATAATCATGTAGGCCACAGCATATGAGTCCAAGATATCACCTAGGGTTAAACTAGGCAACTAAATATACTAGACGCATAGGGAGGGCAGAATCCCGAGATCGTGTCACACCAGCCGCCTTGAGATATTGTCTTGACGCGCCGGCTGGTCTCCACGGATACTGTGTCATCCGCAACGAGTGGATGACCGTATCCGATTAATTCCTGCTATATACTATATGTCTTGGCAAGGTGGCCTTACGAGGGACCTGTGCTCAATGGCACCTGTCTACGCGAACCCCTGGGTTGGCTAGCCTTGCTGGAAAGATACGATCTGAGGATTTTGAAATAACATGATGCGAGGATAACCTCATCCCACTAGAAACTCGTAAGACTTGATTGGCCGCAAAAACGACTTGTGTGTATCTTATTACCTTTCGTGAATAACTAAGGGAAGCGAACTGTCATGGTACGGGATCCAACCCATGTTCTTGTTTGATTGTTGGGTTGGTTATCGTACTATGACAGGCTGTGGACCGAAGTTATAAACGGAAGACTTATTCTGGTTGTGAAGTGCTACTTCTGTGAATGACTGAGAAACATGGTCTATCATGGTACATGATCCAACCCATGTTCTTGTTTGATTGTTGGGTTGGTTATTGTGCTACGATAGGCTATCGACCGAAGTCACGATCAGGAGATTTTATTGTTTATACCCTTTAACTTATGTGAAAGTTATAGAGTACGACACGTCCCGACTCCATGTGGCACCTTTTGTCCTTGTTTGGTTGTAAGGGTGCCACATGGGTTGGAGGATGTTGCGCTACCCTATAATAGTAGCATGAGCATTACTATTATCAATCATTCTATTAACTGGGTTTTTAATCTTAACTCTTGTGCCCCTTTGGCGGTACTTGCTATTCGGGGCTGACCCCGCTGGTTTTGTTTGGCCAGATCTCGTAGCAGAGCCAGAGGACACGGTCTTCCTCCCTGACATCCATGGTGCATACTAGGAGCATGGCGGTTCGGGGACTCGAGTGGGTTTCTTCTCCACCACTCCTGCTTATATTTTGTGCAGCATTTAACCACCGGCACCTGTTAGCCGGATTACTTGATATTTTGTGTCAGTACTTAATTGTAATTAAACAGACTGCAGTTGTGTATAATTTTGTACTCCTGACTCTCTGAGATAGCTAATTTATAAAGCTAGTCTCTCATGATCATTTTGATGAAGCGTCATGGACGCCTTACTGCTTTATCTTTAATGTTCATTTATTTGCTGATGTGATTTGATTGATTGAGACATAGAACTCTGTGGGACCATAGGAGACTTGATTGTAGCATGCACCCCCTAGTCTCTCGACAGCCACGATCGCCGTATGACGTTACGTACCTCATATGGAGTAGCTGGCCTAGTCCGTCTCCGTATTTCGGTACTGGAGCGTGACACCTATAGAGGCCCAAGCCCAACACCATGTAAACCTAACCCAAACCCTAGCATGGCCGGCCAACCCACCTAGGGATTCCCCCCCATAAGTAATCTCTTCCATTAGGTTAGCCTCCTTTAGAAAGTTCACATTTGGAAAGAGAGGTATGCTCCATCTTTAGAAATTCATAGAAAATCCAATTTAATTCCTTTTTCCCTCTAACTAATTGCAATAGGTTCTAATTTAGGTATTCTTGCTGTGTGTGTAATTTATTTCAGTTTGTTAACAATTTGGTGAAGTTTGGCCATCAAGAGGAACACCCCTCTTTGGAGCTTTTGAGGAGCTTTTGACACCTATAGGTAATTCCTTCAAAACTTATTGAAATTGCTGTTATTATTGCATATTAGCCTAGATATAGGTGTCCCCTAGCTAACCCTAGATTTTTTTAGGATTTTGTGTCCAATTCGTGTCATATTTGGACACGTATCAGTCCCTATACCTAGGTGTTCGAGGAAATGCCCCAAAGGGGATTTCGATCTGTTTTTAGGAAAACTTTTGAATAGAAAATTAGGTTTTGTGGTTGCTTATTGATTTCTAGAGGACTGAGGTTATTTTTGTGTCATGTCGTGTCAGAAATTGGACACGAACATGCGGGTTTGGACACTGCATGCACTGTCCTACTACTCGGGTGCTATTTCTCAGTGGACACGACACTTGGACACGAGATTTTTGACACACGCGATGGGGCATTGACTGACACCACGCGTGTCAATTTTTAGTGCCTCTCGTCGTGTCGGACACGTACGAAGCCGAACACTGGTTATTGCATTATTTCGTTCAGTCGGTTTTTCTCTCTGTTGCGGGGTGTTTTGACACAACACGAGGACACGTAGACCCAAATCAGGATGGTGGGTAAGTAGCCCTATGTTAGGCGAACATTGGGACACGAGCACGAGGTTTGATTCGTGTCGTGTCGTGTCCTAGACTTACACAAACACGTGAATGACACTGCACTATTTTTTCTGAGTTCTGTGTACCCGATTGGGTTTTGTGGTTGTGGATACTTGTGTCACGTTATGGTGGACACGAGACACTTTCTGAGACACGTGCACAAGTGTATTAAGTTTTACCAACCAATGTTTTGGCATGTTAACATGTTTTCAATTGTTATTTACATTACTTTAGATTTCTGATACCATGTATGATTTTCAGTATGTTTCCAGTTTCTGAAACCGAATTTTGGCAACCAATTTAACATAGTTAGAAGCTTTAATCTACATGTTAAGACCTTAGTATGATGTACCTATATGTTCTAGCTATATGTCAATTTTGGGTTGAATTGGTGTATGTTTGGGATTGATTTTTGGTGGTTTTGTATATAGGACTGAAGTGAATATTAGGTTCTCCTTAATACCATACATTGATTTCCTTAACCTCCCAAAACATGAGAACATGAACACAGCAGCACACACCTCTATATTCCTGTGAAGCACATTAGCACACATTTTTCCTGCCACTTGAGAATACTCCTCACACACACACACACACATACTGGAACACACACACACTAATTTCTGATTTTCCTCTCACATGTATCACAGTCATATACAGACACATCTTATATGTTACCCCCTCTCTATGTATATATAATACATATATATGTGTGTATGTATGTCTATAAGTATATACCTAAATGTCTAACCTAATGTGGATATCTAAATGATAGTGTAAAGTGTATGGGGTAAATTGGAATCAATATTTCTTTGGCCTTGTGCATATGGCTCATGGCCTGGGTAGGAAGACCAATGGCATGTGGTGTGATACATGTAGCTAGTGTGTAATAGGAACTTCAATGTGTAATGTAAAGCTATGTGTGATATACATATTTCTATATGTGTGTGTAGATATATATATATATACTAATATGTGAATATATTGATATATATCTATATATGGTAATTGGCCTATGGTGTGTCTGTTGCCTAGTGAGAGTTTAGTTAGTCTTATTTAGTCTTGATTAGGCCTAAAATAGACTAGTTAGACTAGTATAGATTTGTTATACCTAGTTTGACCATAGTTGACCTAGTTTGACTTCTAGGGTTGACCAAGGCTGACCAAGAGTTGACTTTGGCCTAGATTGACCTAGATTCATTTAGAATGCATTGAATTGCATCTTGTTATCATTGTAGACTTGTTGTGACTTGTGCTGTTCTGATTAGGATCCAGACACCTCTCTTTGGACAGTACATTTCATCCGGACACTCAGATACCAGGCGAGTACATTCTCTGATCATTTCATATCCTGTTTAGAATTACTTTTCTGCTTTAAATTACTTTACTTGATACTGTCACGTTGGTCACACGGATTAGTACTATATGGATCCCTTCTTGAGATGTTATCCCCTCAAGGAGCATCGGATACGACATGTTCTGTGCGTTTCACTTACATGGTGTATCACTATGCTTCATGGTTCATTGAATCACTTGTGACATGTACTCTCATGATCATAGAGTCTTCCTTAAATCCCCCATTTATGGGCTTTTCTAGAATCCCCATTTATGGGACTATCATGTACCATCCTTCGGGGGCCGTTACATGAATCATAACATAACCTGACTGGATCCTTGTGTATTGATTGGAGGTACGGAAGAGTAGAAGTGGACATGTGAATAATATCCAAGTAGTGTAGCATCAGAATCATTCCATAGTGTAGCATCAGAATCATCCTATGCTATTTACATGTCTATATTGTACTCTGATTCACTAGCCACTGTTAGTTCTCTATTTATAGTAGATATTTCTATTACAGTTCTCTCTCTGTTTATATATTATATTTTTTTCAGTTCCTGTATCTTACTTTACTGCATGATTATATTTTCTAACCTTTTATGAACTGTTGAGATGTATTGTGCTCGCTCTGTCCTGACTGGACCTGTTGAAAATATTACAGAGGACGAGGAGGAGGCCTGTGTGGATACTTTCTATGTGACAGCCCTAGACGACACTTGTAAGCTAGACTCTCAGGAGGACCCAGCTCTAGCTGATGACATTACCCTACTGCCTAGACTAGTTTAGTTGGGCTTTATCTTACTTATGTTGTCTTGGGACTAGCTTTGTTAGGCTTTATTTCTGTCCTTGAGATCTGGATTGTATATATTCTTTCATATTCAGTAGTTGAGACTTGTATTTCTGGATGTTTGCTGAGATGTTATCTTAGACACTTAGTCTTTTCTGATCATCTGTATTTCATTTGAGTTCTATATCATATCGTGTTTCTTCTCTTAGTTGTGATTGAGTTACATTCTGCTATGTCACCCCCATTCGGAGAGGGAGAACTGCTTAGCATTATATTGTTAGATGTTGTGACCTAGGACAGCATTCTACCGCTGACACTGCGGCATAGGCTGGACGTACCCACTTCTCGTGCTCTTACTTTAGGGTGCAGGTTGTGACACATTTTTAGTGGTGGCCCATGCAGGTCTAGACTAGAAGTGCAGTGGTATTCGAACCAGAGTATCACTACAGCCTGCAGTAGGATATAGGACATTAGTTTTCAAGGTACTCAATCACATTAGGAAAAACTCTACTATTGCCATCTAAATCCTTACTGTCAATTGATTCTTTTGAATTTTAACTGTCCGCCTTTGTTATATCGCTTCTTTCTCAGCAATTTATACTCTTGTTTGGTCTGTCTTCAGGATGGTAGAGACGCGGTAACAGCGTACCATTCATGGGGATGCTGTAGAGGGGACTGCTACCTCTCAGCCAGTTCAGCAATGTCAGGAGACTGCAGCTCTTACCACCTCTGCTCGTATTGGGACTTCAGCAGCAGCAGCAGGGGGTATACCTCTACCAGCTCGGAGACAGGACCCAGTCATCTCAGAGATTCCTTTCCAGCAGCCGCCGCCTACAGGATACGTAGATGCGGCACAGATGTTCTCCTATTTCCAGCAGTTTATGGAGGTACAGCAGACCCGACAGGCCAGGAGCATGGAGTTGGACATTACGACAGTCGCAGCTCGACCAGCAGTCCAGCAGCTGAGGACACCTGAGATAGAGCAGTTCCAGATGATGAGCCCCAGAGACTTCCTGGGGACGGAGGGGATTCTATATGCAGACGAGTGGATCGAGCATATAGAGAAGATCTTCCGCCTGGCCCGGATACCGGTAAATCTCCAGATAGAGGCAGCAGCTAGCCGGATGCGAGATCTTGCTCGCACCTGGTATCAGTCAGACCCCAGGATGGGGGTAGCTGGACAGACCTGGAAGGAGTTCAAGGACTTCTTCAAAAAGAAGTTATTTCCAGATTCAGCGCTCCCAGCCTTGGAGTCGCAGTTCGAGAGCTTAGTTCAGGGGAGCCTGTCAGTAGAGGATTATGATGGGGAGTTCGGCCACCTCGGCAGATTCGTAGAGGGCTTGAGCGAGACGGCGAAGGCCCAGAGGTTCCGGAAGGCTCTGGTCAAGGAAATCAAGTCCTTGACTACGGGCAACAGGGATGCCACTTTTGAGAAGATTTTGACGGGAGCCTTATTAGCTGAGGATGATCTTGAGCTTAGGCTCAAGAGGGGGCGAGACACAGTTGGGGGCAGCAGCAGCGGAGGCCAGGCCAAAAGACCTCACTTTCAGCACCAGCAGCCGAGGCAGTTCCAGCTGCAGCCATTCCAGCAGAGACAGCAGCAGCAGCCGAGACAGCACCAGCAGGGCCAGAGACAGATTATCACTTGTGCTTGCTGTAAGAAGCCCGGACATATCACCAATGAGTGTCGAAAGAGGCTGGGCCAGTGCCTAGTGTGTGGTTCAGCAGACCACCAGATGAGGGAGTATCGCATAGGACGAGCAGCTCAGGGAGCAGCAGTCAGAGCTCCAGCAGGCCAGCAGAGGGGACCAGCCCTGCCGACACAGCAGCAGAGATTTGTTCAGCATCAGCAGTAGGCCAGGGGAGGCCAGCAGGGGCGAGCTTTCGCCATTGCAGCTGAGGATGCAGAGGTGATAGGAGAGTTGATCGCAGGTTCGGTTCTTCTCGACTCCAGTCCAGCTTTTGTATTATTCGATTCCGGTGCTTCGCATATTTTCGTATCAGTATCATTTGCGATTAGACACGATATCATAGCTGAATCGTTGCCTAGGACTTACAAGATCATGACCGGGGGTGGCATTATCCTCGTGAGTGATGTTTGTAAGGGTCGGAGTATTGTTTTGGGAGGCCGTGAGTTGGAGGTGAGCCTGCTCGTAATGCCATTGTCGAACTACGATATAGTACTCGGTATAGATTTATTGAGCAGGCACCATGCCAGTATTGATTACAGAGGGGGTAGAGTTCTCTTCAGAGTGCCGAGGGAGCCAGAGTTCGAGTACTCCAGACGTCAGGCGGAGCAGAGCAGCAGAGTTTTCTGCGGAGTCTCGGTTGAGGAGCAGACGATTCCACACCCCTTGATAGCAGAGTATATGGATGTTTTTCCAGAGGAGTTGCCTAGATTGCCACCAGACAGAGACATTGAGTTCTCGATAGACTTGGTTCCAGGAGCGGAACCCATCTCTCAGCATGTCTATCGGGTGAACAACAGTGAGTTCGTGGAGCTGAAGAAGCAGGTGGATGAGCTGCAGGACAAGGGCTTCATCCGTTCGAGTTCATCGCCATGGGGTGCACCAGTATTGTTTGTGCCGAAGAAGGATGGGTTAGTACGGATGTGTATTGACTACAGGGCACTCAACAACCTGACGATCAAGAACAGATACACACTGTCGCGGATCGATAATCTTTTTGACCAGTTGAGCGGAGCTCGGGTATTTTCCAAGATTGATCTGAGGTCAGGATATCACCAGGTGAAGGTGAAGGGGGAGGATATTCCCAAGACCGCTTTCAGGACGTGGTACGGGCAGTTTAAGTTTTTGGTTATAACGTTTGGGTTAACCAATGCACCAGCAGTGTTTACGAACCTAATGAACAAGGTGTTCCACCAGTACCTGGATCAGTTTATGGTGGTGTTCATTGACGACATCTTGGTGTATTCCAAGACTGAGGAGGAGCACGAGGAGCATCTGAGGATAGTGCTGGAGACTCTCAGGAAGGAGCAGCTTTATGGGAAGCTCTCCAAGTGTGAGTTCTTCTTGGACCGGGTTGACTTTTTGGGGCATGTGGTGACTGGAGATGGGATCTAAGTTGACCCCAAGAAGATCGTAGCAGTTGAGGCATGGGCAGCGCCGACTTCAGTTGCAGAGATCCGCAGTTTCTTGGGGCTGGCAGAATATTATAGGAGATTTGTACATGATTTCTCCCGGGTTGCAGAGCCGTTGACTCGGTTGACTCGGAAGGATGCTGAGTATGTTTGGTCAGAGGAGTGTCAGGCAGCTTTTGATGTGTTGAAGAAGCAGCTTATGACAGCTTTGATTCTGACATTGTCTTCAGGATGAGGGGGATTCACTATTTATAGTGACGCTTTAGGGAAGGGGCTGGGTTGTGTATTGCAGCATCATGGGAAGGTGATTGCCTATGCTTCCAGGCAATTATGTCCCCATGAGAAGAACTACCCTCCCACGACACCTGGAGCTTGCAGCAGTGATATTTGCTTTGAAGTTGTGGAAGCACTATCTGTATGGAGAGAGGGTGGAGATTTTTACAGATCACAAGAGCTTAAAGTATGTGTTCACTCAGAAGGAGCTGAACATGAGGCAGCGCAGATGGCTAGAGCTGATAAAAGACTTCGAAATATCACTTCAGTATCACCCAGGAAAGGCCAACGTGGTTGCCGATGCCTTGAGTAGGTATTCGACGTCCATGTGTTTGACTATGGATCGGCAGTTGCTTGCTGATTTGGAGAGACATAGGATTGAGGTGATCATGCCCGGAGTGCAGATGCAGTTATGGGGCCTTTAGATACAGTCGGACTTGATGGAGAGGATCAAGGCGACATAGTTTGACGACGTTGCTCTGCGGTGTCTCTGAGAGCAGGTTCAAGCAGGATTGGTGGATGGCGAGTTTTCTCTTGCAGAGAATGGTGCCTTGCGACACGGTTCCAGGTTATGTGTGCCCAGTAAAGATCTCAGAAAGCAGGTTATGCAGGAGGCGAACAGATCTCAGTACTCTATACACTCTAGTGCCAACAAGATGTACCGAGATCTGAAGGAGCATGTTTGGTAGTACGGGATGAAGCAGGAGGTAGCTCGCTTCGTAGCTAGGTGCTTGGTCTGTCAGCAGGTCAAGGAAAAGAGGTAAAGGCCCGGTGGATTGTTGCAGCCATTGCCTATTCCCGAGTGAAAGTGGGAGCATATCACTATGGATTTCGTATCTGGACTGCCGCGTACATCAGGAGGAAAAGATGCGATTTGGGTCATCATTGACATGTTGACCAAATCGGCCCACTTCTTGCCATTCAAGGTTGGTACGTCTACAGAGAGGCTTGCGGAGATGTATATGTGGCAGATAGTCAGGATTCATGGGGTTCCGGTCAGCATCATCTCGGATCGGGATAGTCGCTTTACTTTCTATTTCTGGAGGAGTATGCAGACTAGTTTGGGCACTCAGCTCAAGTTTAGTACTGCATACCACCCCCAGACGGACGGACAGTCAGAGAGGACTATTCAGACACTCGAGGATATGCTTCGGACGTGCGTCTTGGACTTTGGAGGTTCCTGGAAGGATCATCTACATTTGGTGGAGTTTGCTTACAATAACAGTTTTCAGGCCAGCATTGAGATGTCACCTTTCGAGACTTTGTACGGGCGTAGGTGTCGTACACCCTTATCTTGGGATAATGTTGGTGAGCGAGCTTTACTGGGACCAAAGATGGTTGTTGACGCAGCCGAGAAGGTGAAGCTCATCAGGGACAGACTTCGCGTGGCGTAGGACAGACATCAGCACTGGACCGATAGCCACCGGAGGCCGTTGAAGTTTGAGGTACAGATTAGAGTATGATTAGATTTAGGGTTTGTGTTTTTGATTTTGATCATGTTTGTTTATCAAAATTAAATTGAGACCTTGCTTGTGATTAGGTTGGAGACCAGGTTTTCTTGAGGATATCTCCGACTTGTGGTACGATACATTTTGGTGGAGGTGGGAAGCTTAGCCCGCGCTTCATCGGCCCTTTCGTTATCAGCTGAAGAGTCGGCGACGTGGCTTATAGGCTAGACTTACCACCTGTACTAGTGGGGGTCCACAACGTATTCCATGTATCACAGCTGAGATGGTACATGGCTGATCCTAGCCATGTGCTCGATCATTCGGAGATTGAGGTTGGACCTTCTCTCAGCTATCCAGAGCAGCCAGTAAAGATTCTGGATCGACGGAAGAAGGTACTGAGGAACCAGTTGATACCTTTGGTTTACGTCGCATGGAGGCATCATTCTCCAGGAGAGTCTACCTAGGAGCGGGAGGATGAGATACGCGAGCGATACCCATATCTTTTTGGACCGTGAGGTATACTTTATTTCCTTCTCATCAGTTACATTTCGCCTTTCAATTTCGAGGACAAAATTCTTTTAAGGAGGGTAGATTTGTCACTACCATATTTCTAGTATGAGGATATTTTGGTCATTTTTGAGTTTTTGGAATTTATTTGGAATTATTGTGAATTATTGGGATTTATTAGAATTTACATGATTTTTGTAATTAGGGGTTATTCTAGACTTTGACTAGTGTTGACATTGAAGCCTAACCTAGAAGCTAACCCTAGTTTTAGTGACTTGGTTAGATTATGAAACCCTAGTTTGATTAAGTTAACCATATCCTAGTCATTAAAATCAATTTGGGAATAGGAATATTGAATAGAGAATGGATTAATGGCTTATGACTTTACAAGTCATGATTAATGACTTAAGCCCATAGAGGCCCAAGTCCAACACCATGTAAACCTAACCCTAACCCTAGCATGGCCGGCTAGCCTACCTAGGGATTCCCCCCTATAAGTAATCTCTTCCATTAGGTTAGCCTCCTTTAGAAAGTTCACATTTGGAAAGAGTGGTATGCTCCATCTTTAGAAATTCATAAAAAATCCAATTTAATTCTTTTTTCCCTCAAACTAATAGCAATAGGTTCTAATTTAGGTATTCTTGCTGTGTGTGTAATTTATTTTTAGTTTGTTAACAATTTGGTGAAGTTTGGCCATCAAGAGGAACACCCCTCTTTGGAGCTTTTAAGGAGCTTTTGACACCTATTGGTAATTCCTTCAAAACTTATTGAAATTGCTGTTATTATTGCTTATTAGCCTAGATCTAGGTGTCCCCTAGCTAACCCTAGATTTCTGTAGGATTTTGTGTCCAATTCGTGTCCTATTTGGACACGTATCAGTCCCTATACCTAGGTGTTCGAGGAAATGCCCCAAAGGGGATTTCGATCTATTTTTAGGAAAACTTTTGAACAGGAAATTAGGTTTTGTGGTTGCTTATTGATTTCTAGAGGACTGAGGTTGTTTTTGTGTTGTGTCGTGTCAAAAATTGGACACGAACACGCGGGTTTAGACACCGCACGCACTGCCCTGCTACTCGGGTGCTATTTCTCAGTGGACACGACACTTCGACACGAGATTTTTGACACATGCGATGGAGCATTGACTAACACCACGTATGTCATGTTTTAGGGCCTCTCGTGTCGTGTCGGACACGTACAAAGCCGAACACTGGTTATTACATTGTTTCGTTCAGTCGGTTTTCCTCTCTGTTACGGGGTATTTTGACACGACACGAGGACACGTAGACCCAAATCAGGGTGGTGGGCAAGTAGCCCTATGTTGGGCGAACATTGGGACACGAGTACGAGGTTTGATTCGTGTCGTGTCGTGTCCTAGACTTGTACGAACACGTGCAAGACACTACACTATTTTTTCTGAGTTCTGTGTACCCGACTGGGTTTTGTGGCTGTGGACACTTGTGTTACGTTATGGTGGACACAAGACACTTTTTGAGACATGTGCACAAGTGTATTAAGGTTTACCAACCAATGTTTTGGCATGTTAACATGTTTTCAATTGTTATTTGCTTTACTTTAGATTTCTGATACCATGTATGATTTTCAGTATGTTTCCAGTTTCTGAAACCGAATTTTGGCAACCAATTTAACTTAGTTAGAATCTTTAATCTACATGTTAAGACCTTAGTATGATGTACCTATATGTATTCTAGCTATATGTCAATTTTGGGTTGAATTGGTGTATGTTTGGGATTGATTTTTGGTGGTTTTGTATATAGGACTGAAGTGAATATTAGGTTCTCCTTAATACCATACATTGATTTCCTTAACCCCCCAAAACCTAAGAACATGAACACAGCAGCACACACCTCTATATTATTGTGAAGCACATTAGCACACATTTTTCCTGCCACTTGATAATACTCCTCACACACATATACACACTGGAACACACACACACTGATTTCTAATTTTCCCCTCACATGTATCACAATCACATACACACACATCTTATATGTTACCCCCTCTCTATGTATATATAATACATATATATGTGTGTATGTATGTCCATTAGTATATACCTAAATGTTTAACCTAATGTGGATATCTAAATGATAGTGTAAAGTGTAAGGGGTAAATTGGAATCAATATTTCTTTGGCCTTGTGCATATGGCTCATAGCCTGGGTAGGAAGACCAATGGCATATGGTGTGATACATGTAGCTAGTGTGTAATAGGAACTTCAATGTGTAATGTAAATCTATGTGTGATATACATATTTCTATATGTGTGTGTAGATATATATATATATATATATATATATATATATATATATATACTAATATGTGAATATATTGATATATATCTATATATGGTAATTGACCTATGGTGTGTCTGTTGCCTAGTGAGAGTTTAGTTAGACTTGTTTAGTCTTGATTAGGCCTAGAATAGACTAGTTAGACTAGTATAGATTTGTTAGACCAAGTTTGACCATAGTTGACCTAGTTTGACTTTTAGGGTTGACCAAGGTTGACCAAGAGTTGACTTTGGCCTAAATTGACCTAGATTCATTTAGAATGCGTTGAATTGCATTTTGTTATCATTGTAGACTTGTTGTGACTTGTGCTGTTCTGATTAGGCGCCAGACACCTCTCCTCGGACCGTACATTTCATTCGGACACTCAGATACCAGGCGAGTACATTCTCTGATCATTTCATATCCTGTTTAGAATTATTTTTCTGCTTTAAATTACTTTACTTGATAATGTCACGTTGGTCACACGGATTAGTACTATATGGATCCCTTCTTGAGATGTTATCCCCTCAGGGAGCATCGGATACTACATATTTTGTGCGTTTCACTTACATGGTGTATCACTATGCTTCATGGTTTATTGAATCACTTGTGACATGTACTCTCATGATCATAGAGTCTTCCATGAGTCCTCCATTTATGGGCTTTCCTAGAATCCCCATTTATCGGACTATCATGTACCACCCTTCGGGGGCCGTTACATGAATCATAACAAAACTTGGCTGGATCCTTGCGTATTGATTGGGGGTACGGAAGAGTAGAAGTGGACATGTGAATAATATCCAAGTAGTGTAGCATCAGAATCATTCTATAGTGTAGCATCAGAATCATCCTATGCTATTTACATGTCTATATTGTACTCTGACTCACTAGCCACTGTTAGTTATCTATTTATAGTAGATATTTCTATTACAGTTCTCTCTCTGTTTACATACTATATTTCTTTCAGTTCATGTATCTTACTTTACTACATGATTATATTTTCTAACCTGCTATGAACTGTTGAGATGTATTGTGCTCGCTCTGTCCTGACTGGACCTGTTAAAAATATTACAGAGGACGAGGAGGAGGCCTGTATGGATACTTTCTATGGGACAGCCCTAGACGACACTTGTGAGCTGGACTCTCAGGAGGACCCACCTCTAGCTGATGGCATTACCCTACTGCCTAGACTAGTTTAGTTAGGCTTTATCTTACTTATGTTATCTTGGGACTAGCTTAGTTAGGCTTAATTTCTGTCCTTGAGATCAGGATTGTATATATTCTTTCATATTCAGTAGTTGAGACTTGTATTTCTGGATGTTTGCTGAGATGTTATCTTAGACACTTAGACTTTTCTGATCATCTGTATTTCATTTGAGTTCTATATCATATCGTGCTTCTTCTTCCTTAGTTGTGATTGAGTTACATTCTGCTATGTCACCCTCATTCGGGGAGTATAAACTGCTTAGCATTATATTGTTAGATGTTGTGACCTAGGACAACGTTCTACCGCCGACTGCGGCGTAGGCTGGACGTACCCACTTCTCGTGCCCTTACTTTAGGGTGCGGGCCGTGACATAACCTAAAGCGACACGGTGTACTAGTCTTCAAACTACCGCTAGCTGGAAACTGGCCCCTACAGCTAACCCGAAGTGATCAATACTTTATAGACTTAAGATTTATTAAGGTCTACTTGCAACTATTATCTAGTTCTGGATCCAAGGTGCTGTCATATCTCCTAGATTCTAGAATACATAAGCATATCTAGGTCCAACATTTTGATTTACAAATGTTTTATATTTTATTGTTACCCAATGATTTTGTAGGACATATGGATAAATGTAATTGATACATCTTATACCGTATGCTATATTGTTCTAAGATTTTTTTTTAAGTCCATAGAATATAATTTATTTCTTATTGCACTAATTCATCTTAAATCCTCGGTTATTAAAGAATAAATTTGTTTTGGGTACAAGCCTACAAAGGGTCTGTCTGTCACCACGGCTACGGCTAAAGTGAAGCGGTACTTAAGTGTTCCCCGGTGAACCTCCGTTACTTGGGATAGTACCTCTATAGCTAATCCAAGATTGATCAGCGCTTTATAAACTAAAAATTTATTGAAATCTAGTTGCAATTATTATCTGATGGATTTTAGATTTTAGATTTGATGGATAATATTATTTAGTAATTTAATTTTACAAAAGGTAACATATATTGATCTTCATAGGTTAATGTTTGTCATCATTTGATATATTTATTTTTCTGTCACTCTATTCTATATTTAAACTTGATTTGATATTGTGACTACTCATTGAATAATATGGTCTTGTGATTTCATCTTTAACTTGTGTAATATTCAATGATTTTGAGCTTTATATTATTATCTTCTTATTCAAGTTACTTACTGTCTACAACAGTAACTCTTTGCAGGGGAGAAGTCAAGCATATTAAATTTCTCTTTCTCAAAGCGTTTCTTCTCTTTAACCCTACAGTTATCGGATGGACACCGTGCTAAGGCTTTAAAATAGAAGAAATAAACTTTGATAAGAAGACCTAATTTTTTTGAATTAGTTTTCTACTTCTGAAAATATGTAAAGGTGGAGTAGTTAATTGTTTCAAATCAATTATCCCCTTGACATGCCATATAACTAGAATACACTTTTCTTTGGACATTTATCTAGTTATGTTTATTGGTTCAAATGGATTTATTTATGATTTATGGATTCTTTTATTGAAATTGTTTCCGTGATTCGAATTGCCAGCTTTCAGTCTGAGGACTAAATGGACGCATTCGAATATTTCTTAAGACAATTTTTTGTAATAAATTCCACATTTTTGAATTCTTTTTTGATGTCTTTTTGATTTATTGAATCTGTCCGGTACTCAAATGTTATCAATAAAGACAGCTTTCAAAAAATCTTTTACTTACATGAAATAATTTGTGTTATATTTTGTATTGAAGACATATTTTCTTCATCTTTAAGCGTTTATTTATTGGATATATTTTTTTCTTGCCTTAAGATGATATTTGTTTTGAGTTTGGAATTTTATATGCATTTGATCAAAGGACAGAAAAGATGCATATCTTGGATATCCCTTAGATCTTGTGATTATTTATTTTATCTATTTTATGCATATAAATTATTTTTGAACTATATACACATATTTTAAGGGGGAGCAAATTAATCGTTTTAATTATTTTATGCCCTTAATGTGTGATATACCTAGTTCATCATGGACATATATTCTTTTACTTAAAATATCTTGTTGAGTTGTTCATGATATTTGGATTTGTATTAGATGAGGGAATATATGATTATTAATATTTACTTTTAATTCTCTTGTTTTTGAGTTTCTAAAAGTTATCCTACCAAAATTAATTTAAGTTATTGATAATCCTTTTTAGTTTAAACTGATTTGGCATTTCTTATTGAGATTTTATCACAAAGTTTATGATTATCTATATTTAGACTAATCATACTTTGTGGGGGAGCAATCAATGCGACTAAATTTCTCCTTCTCAAGTATTTTGTCTTCATTGCCTTCATGTTTATCTAATGGATATACATATATCATGCTAAGGTAATTGAATTCAAATGCATGAACTTTGGTATAGATTTTGCATAGATTCTAGTATACTTATTTTGATCTCTTTTCGATGATTATACTCTTTATGGAATTGATTTACTAATTTGTATGGACAAATTATGAATCATATTTTTTCGTGATCATTGTTAAAAGTCGCATTTTTATTTATTTTTACATATACTAGATCTGCGAATTTCTATTCCTCATGATTTCTTTATGACAAAAGATTGATTACTACTATATTGGTATATTTTTTTGGTCTATTTCAAAACACAATATGATGAACAAAATGTGTTTTGAATGTCATTTTTGGATTTATAGTTGGTAAACTATGTATTGCTTAATTTCAGTTTTCTATGTTTTTAAGTTCAACCAACATTTTTTTGACAAGTTTTTTTCTACTATAGTTATGCAATTTTCTAAACTTGTCATTATACTGTTCTCCTAATCTTTGATCATGATTATTTTTTGCTTTCCTCCTTTACTTATGCTTGAGTTCATTTCAGCTATAATTACGGGGGAGCTTATTTTTGATCATGTCAAAGGGGAAGAAATAAGTTTAAGTTAGAAATAAGTTTCTTTAAGTTAGCACACAATATTTTAGTATTATGTGTTTATTAGTGATACATGCATATATTGTATATATATTAAACTTAACCGATTTGCCATAATCAAAAAGGGGAAGATTGTTAGCCCAATGATTATATCATATTTTTTAATATGGCTAATCAATTAATTTTACCATCATGACATCACTAATATTCATGTAATCACTATCATGTTGCTACTTAAACTTAGCATTGTCCTAATGTTCTGTATCAGTCATATTGTTTTGTTCGTCTAATATGTTTCTTATAGACATGCAGTAAGCATGATCAAGCTTTGTCAAATCAGGACATATGCAATATTGATGGCCAAAGACGACGTTATACAAGAAGATTTCTATGAACCGCCTAACGACCTATCCGGGGCCTCGTATCAGGGATTTCATTGTCCAGTCAGCGGACAGAGGTCGAGGGGGCAGCGGCCCCCGTAGGGGTTCAAGGGCGAAGCCTCCGAAAGGTATTCAGATTTTCAGATCTGTTTATCTTTGGACAATGCCATCAAGGAAAAAGGCGTCTTCATGTTTGCTCAAATATCTGAAGAAAGACGTCATCAAAGGGCTCTTGGTTTTTCTATTTGATCAATATATTTTTTGATATTTATTGAGTCTAGGAATACGATGTAAACTGCATCGTAATGGCAAATAGGCTACCAAAGAAACGTTTTCAAAATACCCTTTTATTTTAAAAATAAGCCCACTTATAAAAGCCCAAACTACTTCCTAACTGCCTGACTTTACAAAAAGCCCAAAAATCGACAGAACTCCAGCAGAATTCGGCCAGAGATCGGCCCGAATTCGACGAAAGTTTGACCAGAGTTCGGTTAGTGAACGTTGCTTTTTGAACTTGGTCTTCCTGCAGTTACGGATCCCTACGAGATTTTCTCATAGTGTTCCACCCGAATTCTGCCCAAATTCTGTCAGAATTCTGTCTTTGGAAAAACTATAAATAGAGAAGGATTTCGATCATTTCAATACAGCAATTCACTTTCATATCTCTTCTCTATAAGCGTAATACTTCTTCCAAAGTGTTCTGAGCTATTCATTTTCAAATTTCAAGCCAGTTACAATCCTCTAGTCGATTTGCCAGTGCAGTACGGTCTAAAGGTTTCAGAGTGATTGTAATTAGAGGCTTGATTGAAGATAGACACTTTATAATTGAAGTTGGTCGAGTACTTCAGATCAAAGATCACGTTATAGAAGTTGCAAGAACTTCGGATGAAAACTTGTGGTGATTTTTCATAGTGGATTCAACTGGAAGCTAGAGTTCTTCCGACTGGACTAGTCCTCACAAGAGAGAAACCAGTATACATCCTTGTGTTTGCATTTTCTCTTTATTCTCTACTTTTCATTTACATATCTGTGATATATATATATATATTATGTGATCTTGTTACCAAATTTTTTAATTAGCTAATTTCCTCTGCCTACTCTATTCACCCCCCTCTAGAGTATTGCACTTTACAACTCGTTCATACAATCGGTCCTACATATCCTTGTACCTAGAGTGTATAGAGTATCCTAGTACCTATAGTGTATCCTCTAGAGTGTATAGAGTATCCTAGTACCTAGAGTGTATAGAGTATCCTAAGATATTGGGGATTACCTACTCTGAGAACCTTGCTAAGAAGTATCCTAGTACCTATAGTATATAGAGTATCCTAGAAGTGTAGGTATGATTCGTACAATGTTTTGCGCCCTTCTATAGAAATTAAATTTACTTATGCCGAGCCTTTTAGCCCTATCAGAGTTATAGATTTTTTGGAAATTTAGTATAACGCTGATTGCCTCAAAAGGCTTGCATAAATAAGAGTGTATAGAGTGACTATACTAGTAGTATATCGTAGTGTCCTAGAGTAGTAATAAAATGTTTAACGTTGATTCCCATGACGGAATATTTTTTTCGCCTGGTACGTATTTTACTATAATATATTATTTTATTAAAAGTAGTAATAAAATGTTTAATTTCAATGACAAATATTTTGTTATAACAGGTAAAGAATGGTGCAAACCCCAACATGGTGATGGTCTTCCGGGCTATCCATCGGAAGGACGGAAAGCTCATCGATGATCGGGCCATGCAGAGCTATGTAAGTATTACTTTACGTGTCACTAACTTTATCATAACTTAAGATATATGCAAATATATCCATAGACATGGAACAACTAGGTTGGTAGTAAATATTATGCTTATCGAGATACATACTTTTCTAGGATGAGTATCTTAGGCTAGAGCGTGAGCTTACTAGTACATCTAGATGACCGTCGTTGGTGGTCTTCAAAGGGGTACGTACTACGGTACAGGATCCTACGGCGCCTTTATGGCGACGCTGTCATCTAGAGCCTCCTCTGCCAGTGTGTATTCCCTACATCCGTCAGAGGAGTCGGTCCGAGTAGGGGAATTCTATCGCCATCTTACTGAGCTACGTAATAAGCTGTTAAGGAGGATAGAGCAGCCCCAGTCTCAGCCGCAGACGGACGATGCTGCCCTCACCGCACGATTTGATATGCTCGAACGCACCATTAGGAAGACGGACGAGAGGATAGATCTTGCCGTTAAGGCAGTGCAGGGGATGCAGACGGCCATTAGCGAGCCGGTTTCGAGGTTGGCGGCTGTTATGGTGTCCAACAACTCCAGACTGCTGGCCATGGAGCGGACACTTCCTGGTCATACTTCGGTATCCTCACCGACTACAACGGCTCCACTGCCCCCTCTTTCTCCTATTGATGGGTCGTTACCAGTGATGCTGACCACCCCGGAGCAGTATAGGTTCCTGGTGTCCCAGGTGCAGGCACTGCCTACTCCTCCTCCTCCTCATCCTGACCAGGCATAGTCCTTTATTGGACTTGTTTTCATTTGTTGTGTTGGTGACCCATTGTTGGGTCTTTATGTATTTGTTGGTTTATGTATTTATTTTATACCGGGTATGACTATTTGTGTTATGTTGAATATTATCGGACGCACTTTTCATAGCCGTTTGGTAGTGGATTTGTATCCACTGGCTATTTTTTGTCTTTCTGACCGTTCGATTCTATTTATTTGATTATTGGTAGTGCATTATTATTATTTGTCTCTATATTGGTTTACCGGTGTTGAGTGTTCCACCGAAGGGGTCGACGAACCCAGGAAATTCTACGGAGGGTTGCTCCGGGTCTATTATTTGTAAACTGAAACTCTAAATGCAGGTACAATGTTTTTAATATAACTATTATTTATATGAAATACATACTGCATGCTATTTTTTTACAAATTTTTTTAGAATTAGCGATGGTCAGCGACGCACACTTACGTCGCTAGAACGTCGCTAACCTATGAACAAACGTCGCTAATCGTCATAGAACGTCGCAGATGCGTTGAAGTGGCAAACTGTACAGGTCAGCTAATCTAGTATCTGGACGTCAGTATTCAAGTATCGTAACGTCGCTAAACGTCGCTAAAATGATGACGTAGCAACCAAAAACTTCTCAGATATGGAGTCGGACAACGTCGCTAATTACTAATTTTATGTCGCTAAAATTTGAACGGGCATCGACAATCAGTAACGAAAGGTTACGTCACTAATTAGCAATGTTGTTGTCGGTAAAGTCGCTAATACTAGCGATGTAGTGCGTCGCCGATCTACGTCGCTATGGCGACGAATAGCAACATTTTTGCTTATAGCGACTATGAATAACGCGATATGCCCGAAACGTCGCTAAATACGTCGTTGTTTTCAGTTAGCGACATTTTGTGGCTGTTTAGCGATGTCGTTTGGCATCGCTAATATGAAATATTTTGGTATTATTTAGTGAGACATTATTGTGTCTATGTTTACATGGAAATGCTCCGATATTCCAAGATATCATTTAGTACTTTTATTTTTTTATTTGTAATGAGACTGTGTTAGCTGAGTTGATGTACTTTGAATAACATTATGCTTTTCTTAGCATGTTTCTATTTTTCAGCTTAGTATTATTCCTCATTTCTTATTACAGCACTATTTTTTTTTATGCTTCAACATATAAACTGCCTATGAAATATTTGTTTATCCATATTTTTTGTATTTCTTCAGCGCTTGTTCCTTATGCATGAATTGTGATAGAGCTTCTCTCTTTGCAATTATTTTGCTAAGTGACAATGGGGGAGAAATAGGATCTAACATCTTTTGCAGGATATAGAAATTATTTTTTCATGACACAGTAGAGTACAATACTTTGATTGTTTTCAAATCTAAAAGATCAAAATGTTATACCAGTCAAGGTTTGTCAATTATCAAAATGGGGGAGATTGTTGGCCAATTGGTCATGGTCGAACCTGATTTTAATAATTGATCAAACTCTGTTTCGATATAAGGGCAACTTGGATTATTTGGACTCTTGGACAACTGCCAAAGAACTGCTACCTATCTGTTCAAGACCGAAGTCGATTTTGTCGTATGAGTCTGTATTTCTATATGTAATGTAATTTTCATATTTATTGAGTCTAGGAATACTTTGTACACCGAGTCATACTGGAAAATAGTCTACCCCGAAAAAGTTTTCAAAATATTCTATGTTTTGAAAAACAACTCATTTTATAAAACCAAAATCTGCTTTTTAAAACGACAAAAAAACTCAAAATAACCCTAGAAGAATTCGGCCAGACTTCGTCCCGAATTTGCCTAGTGTACATTGGATTTTGAACTTGGTCTTCCTGCAGTTATGGATGCAACGGCTATTTGCCGAGATTCTTTCATATAGTTCAGCCTAAATTCTGTCAGAATTCTGACTTTGGAAAACCTATAAATAGAGAAAATTTTCAATCATTTTAACTCACTCATTCACTTTCTCATCTCTTGTCTCTAAGCTTAGACGTCTTCCAAAGTGTTCTAAAGCTTTCATTTTCAAATCCCAAGCCACTTATAATCCCCTAGTCGATTTACCAGTACGGTACAGTCTAGAAGCTTCAGAGTGAGTGTAATCAGAGGCTTGATTGAAGAAAGATACTTCACAATTGAAGTTGGTCGAGTACTTCATATCAAAGCTCGCGTTGTAGAAGTTGTAAGGACTTCGTATAAAAATTTGTGATGTTTTCCAATAGTGGATTCAATTGGAAGCTAGAGTTCTTCTGACTGGAATAGTCCTCACAAGAGGAAAACCAGTATACATCATCGTTTTTGCATTTGCTTTCTGATCTCTGTCTTTTTATTTACTTGTGATATATACATTCTCTGTGATCTTGTTGCTAACTTTTTAATTAGCTATATTCCGCTGCCTACTCTATTCACTCCCCCTAGAGTATTGCGCTTTACGATTTGTTCCTACACAATTGGGGTGAAAATGGAGGTATTAATGGAGGGTGGACAGCTGAAAATTAAGTAGAACATAATAGCAGCACTTTTTAGTGCTGGTTTGAAAATTCTTTCCAAGAAATGCTTACAAAAAATTTATGAAGTGATAACATAAAATGCTTAAAGCAAACTTTAGACTTTTAATATATTAATCAAGTTACTTGTGTTATAACAGCTAATTCAGCATTAGTCCAGAAATCGTCTAGTTACAGAATTGCAACAATTTTTGTTACGTAGCTATGCTAGTTGCTTTTCTGTTATTGTATTACTAAATAAGATTATATGTCCATATAATGCTCGGGCAATTACAACTTTAAAGAAAGGGGCAGATTTACTCAAGTATGGTCGCAGAGGGAAGCCAAAATTCTGCCCTTTCGGACTTTTTGTAGTAAGTTGTCTTACTGCAACCAATGTGACATTTAGTTTGATGTGACTTACAAAATTTAACCACTTACCCTAATTCATGTAAGCAAAACTAAATTAATACCCTGTTGCTAGTTCTAGTGGCTGGGCATCGTTCTTTGTGCTATTTTAGATTTCATTAATTAATTATATTGTATTGTCATCTCTTTGCTTCTTTGTTATCTTCTAAATAATCTTGCTAGCAGAATTTATTAGTACAAAGTGTGATTCAAAAGCTGGAACAAAGAATGAAAATGGATTGTTTGCTTCCAGGAATCCGCCTAAAACTCTTCAAGAGACTCATGGTTTGTTGGATCTCTCATCCTTTATGAACATGTTCGTTTGTATACTTGTGGAAAGAGAAAGGGGGAGGGAGAAAAAAAATTTCTTATACCTTTTCGTATTTTACCTTTCTTGTAGCCCTATATCTTCTGTAAATTGTGAATTGAACTCCAAAAATGTACAATAGTTTCAGCCTGGTGGAATAAGTTAGGTAATATTTGGGATACAAATTGATTTTACAACTTTTTTTGCCTTAAGTAACCATTTTGCCCAGTTCTGATGTGCATGGTATGCCCAGATCTATTTTTTTCTTCAAATAACCATTTTGCCCAGTTCTATATGTATTAGCAATTTTCTGATTTTCACTTGTTTCATAATGTTGCATGCAGGTGTTTCTAGTTTCCATTGTTCAAATCTCCCATCATTCGGTTGGAGAATAATTTTGGGATCATGTTTCGAAGAACTAATTTTTGATGAGGCTGAGATCCAAGTAGGTTTACTAACGAAGTTGGGTCATCTATCAGTTCATCTAGGAGGGAATCTGATGGTGCTTGATTTAAATTTCCATATTTTAAATATTAGGAACTAGAGATGAATGGTATCATATTTTGTACTTCTCAATTGTTTTAAAATATTTCAGTTTGTCTGGTGAATATTTGTGACTTGTGTGAAGATGTATAATGTTTTTTCCTTTGTGATGTTTATATTGCCATTTGGAAGGAAAGTTTTGACTTGTATGTCTGTTTGAAATAATATATTAAAGTGTTAGCTCTTTTAAAAGAGTAACATTGTGGATCTCTGAAAGAGATGTTTTATATGTGTTAATTATATGCTCAAATGTTCTCTCATTGACTATTGTATTTAAGCTATTACTTAATTTCTGTCTTTAGCCTAATTGTGGTTCAAACAAAAAAAGGGAATGCAAAAATAAAATTAAAAAAATAAATAGGAATGTTATTTAAGTGTTGCAAAATTAGCCATAATAATAATGCAAAAGTGCTGCAAATTATATTTAGGAATAAGCTTAAAACGTTTCAAAATGATATATAGAAACGTTTCAAATATGTTCCAAAAATAATTTAGATATGCATTATATATGTTCCAAAAATCTAATTTTGGAACGCCTGATAAATGTTCCAAACTAAATTTAGGAACGCTGTATAAGTGTTCCAAATATTGTAACACCACTTTTAGGAACGGTTATGATATGTTCCTAAAAATATTAGGAACATATAAAAACTGTTCCTAAAAGCCTTTTTTGGTGTAGTGGGCATTCGAAATAAAATGTGCTTTTCGTCGTTAGAGAACATTTTGATCTGGTTGTAGCCCAAAAACTCGTCCATAAAAGACATACGTTCGAAGCCACAAGTATTGTCGATCATTACTTCCGTGATTGGGAGGGGAAACTAGTCTTTTGGACAAGCCGAGTTGAGATCCTTGAAGTCTATGCAGACTCGAATCTTCCCATTCTTCTTGGTCACAGGAACAACATTGGCTACCCAATCTGGGTGTTGCTCCTCGCGAATGAAGCCGCTGGTGATGAGCTTGTTCACCTCAGTTTCAATAGTATCCATAACATTCGGGCAAAAATGCCCCTATTATTGTTTGACCAGTTTGGCGTCGGGTCGAATGTTAAATTTATGCATTGCGACCTACGGGTCTAATCCTGGCATATCCTCATAGCTCCAAGCAAAGACATCAATATACTCTGGGATAAGTTGTATCAAAGATTCTCTATCTTTCCCTGTCAAGCTTTCGCTAATAAAGATGGGTTTAGGTGAAGATTCATCTCCTAAGTTAATTTGCACGACCTTGACTTCAGTGGGAGGTTCTCGCTGTTCGAAGCGCCTCTCCCATTGAGACCTAGGCGTTGAGCCCAGGGTTTTAGGTATTAGACTTGAAATGTTTGACTTGACTTGCTTGACTCGTAGTTTTAGGCGAGGACCTTGTTATAGACGTGACTATACCTGATCACTCACAATTGTTAGCAACCACCGGGCTACGATTAGGACTTACTATAGGTTGTTAGCAACCACTGGGCTACAATCTATAGGGCCGTTAGCAACCACCAGGTTAGGTTTACCTTGAGTTACCTGTAGTCGCATTTATTAGTACGATTCTCGAGGTATGCCATTTCTTTTATGTTTTATTTTTAGTACTGTACTTCCTTCAGTCTCTACTTTTTGTACCATTTTTCTATCTGTCCATGCATGTTTAAACTGTCAAAATAGGCTTGTATATTATGTATCTTGCTGGTCCCCTAAGGACCTGGTGATCTCTCCAGGTATGAGGTGAATGTATGGTACTTGACGGATGATGGTTGCTACTCCAAGACTTCAGGTATATTTAGTTGTTGTTAATATCATGTCTTTCTTATTTATATTTTGTCTAGTGTTTGACACTCGCTGTTATTATAGTTTAGTCTTTTACAAGCTTGCATTTTCTTCTAATTTGTTCATGATAAATATGTTATTGGGGATCCACTCTAATACATTTATCTAATCTAGAATCAGTGTATTACGGTCTGAACATCCTTAGTGCAGTTGATTCGTCCTTTTTATTATTATTTAGTAGATTGAGATATAGTTGATTTCGAACAACCAGACAGCTTATACATACTCGAGATGGGCTGGAGTCCCCTCGATACGTAGCTGGCATATATACGATCTCCTAGTCCTACGTATTTTGGGATTGGCGTTACAAAGAATTCCAGCATTTGGTCTTCATCCTTTACTAGGGATTTCTAGAGGTCATATTGACTGACAATACCCTCTTGAAGGCCTGGCCGATGCTGGTATCGGAGTCCCAGGTCAAGGAATCTGAGAAGTGTGAATGTATTTCAACTTCAGCTTCTGAACTCTACATAGTTGTCGAAGGTGTAACATAGCCCAACCCCCAGCGGGTACGTTTGTAGTAATTTTAATACTTTTCTTTTGGAGCAGGAAGTCGTAAGGGGAGGATTCGACCCTTGCTGTAGTTTAAACCTTTGCCACTGGTCAAGTCGGAACCCATCTTTTGGATGAGGTGTTTCGCCTGAGCAGTATAACGGTAGATTTGTATCTTGCCCTTATCAGGTTCTGATTCGGCGAGGGTAAGTCTTTGGGGACGTTCTACCCGACCGAAGATAATGGGCTCCTAGTCCTTCTTTCTTACCGGGACTACGAAACAAGTGTCTGGACATAGGACAATCCGGTTTGTAATATGGGTGGTTGTTACTTATGTTTGTAATATACCTAAAGCATTATCCAAGACATATATAGCATTCCATTGTGCACAAGAGTAATTCAAAGATAGCTTTTTATTAATGAAATATGAAATTTTATTTCGAAGGATTACATCGTCTAAAGAAGGTGCCTCAACATTGATAGATATATAGTCCCCTAACTCTTCGTCCGTGAGGACTGGAACAGCCACAGAAGAAGGTGGTAGAGCATTCTGCCTTACCTTGACTACCATAAGGGCTGAAGCCGAAGGATCTCGTGACCTTGGAGCTGCTTCTGGGGTCCTTCTTGGTAACTTGACCCTGATAGGTTCTTGGGTTCCTACTGATAACTTGACAGTCATGGGGGCGAGAGCCTTTTCGTGAAGTTTGGCTACGAAAGGAGTCGACATTTGGGGAGGCTTCCCTTTCAGTCAGACTCTCAGCAGTTCTTCAGTCACAACTGTAGCTTCCGTCTCATCATCTGTATTATTGGAATCATCATCCAAGTGGACTGGCTTGTACAAATCAGCATCAGTGCAGTATGCCTCATGTCCTCAAAAAGGATCAATAACAGCAAACACTGTCTTAACGACCCAATTGCCGGTCACATACCTCATGCATTGATGGATGGTGGACGGCATGGTCATGTATTCGTGTATCCACGGTCGTCCCAACAAGAGATTGTAGGATATGTCCGCATCAATGACATAACATGTTACATCCGTTTGGAGATCTCCTATCCGGTACTTTAGACGGATCTTGTCCAACGGATTACTTTTTTCGGTGTTGAAACCATTGATGGTGGTATTGAATGCGATCAAATAATGTATCGGTATCACCAAGGTCTGGAGCAAACTCCGAGGGATGATGCTGGGGGAGGAATTGTGATCGATATGTATACTATCAACCTTGATGGCACCAAAATACCCGTATAGTACAGGGGTCTGTTATGCCTATTATTCTTTACCAACATGTCTTTCTGAGTGAAGGTAATATTTGGGATCATCTCGACCACACTATGATAATGTAGGCAAGTAGCGGGATCTTCTTTAGATGGCTGGACTTGGCTGAGAAAGGAGTCATCATGTTGTAATGCATCGCTGAGGGCATCCCTGTCTCTTTCGAGAGACGGAGGAGCTCAAAGAGCGACAGCCTGGCTGGGGTATTGGCAAGTTGTGCCAATATATCAAATTTAGAGGTCTTGATTGGCCCCATCGTTGAGTCTTTCCTCAGAGGTTTGTCAAAGAGAACCTCCTTCTGCTTCTGTTTATCTGTTGCAGGAAGTTGAGATGGAACTTCTTCCGAAGTATCGGGCGTGATGGCCGTAGCAGATGGAGGTGCATCTTCCTCCGAAACTTGATTGCCCTCCTGCTGGTAAGAGAGAGCATAGCAAATGCCAACTAAGGCTTCATCGGTCATGGTAGACACCATGCGACACGACTTAGGTTTTTTTCCTTTGATAGAGCATGTTGAGGACTGCATTATGTTTGGGGCAAGGTTGGGATGGACCCACATAACCTTGCCTTACGGCGTCGCAAGCGGGATCAGGCCCTAAGCATTGTGGGGGGCCGGTGGAAGGTTAACAACTTCTATTATCGTCTTGGGGATCGGACGACATCGTCTTGGACTTTCGTTCTCGGGAAGCTGCCGAATTGAAGGGTCACCATATTGGCAGTAACCATCTTGTCCTTATAGTCAAGTGAGAGGATCTTGGCATCTATAAGTCTCTGGATCTGCTTCTTCAACACATAACAGCCATGTGTCGAGTAGTGGACGTACCGATGGTAGTGACAGTACTTAGGGTTTTCTACCTTGTCCACTTCATTGGGACGCTTGGAAGGTGGGAGTTGTAGCTTCTCGCCCTTCATCAGTATGTCAAAGAGCTCCAGCACATCTTCGTAGTTAAAGGAATAATTTTCCTTTGGTCTTAGCACCTCTGCCGGCTTTTGGTTCACGCATGTTGAACATTTGGAAATGTTGATAGTCAGGGCTTGTTTGCCCTTTTCGTCCTTACTAATGTTGGCAGGGTTGTTGCCAGACGGGCGTTTCCATTTGTCATCAGGTGTAGGGAAGTTCACCCCAAGCAAGCGTGCATCGCGGGCATTCCTTTCAGTACTGTCGTCACTGATAAAGAATAGCGTCCATTTCGTGCATTGAGAAGGGTTGTGCCAGAGTTTGATTGCAGGGAGCATATTTTTACGGCATGAGTCCATCAGCACAGGTTCAGGCACACCAGGTAGTAGCCTCAAGGCTGCCTGGCAGAAGTTTTCGTTGTAGGCACGAATGGACTCTTTTTCTTTCTGAACAATGTCCATAAGAGCGGACATTGTCATGTCTATTCCCCCTCGTAGAATCGAGAGAGGAAGAGCCGCTTCAAATAGTCAAATGACAAAATTCAATTATCGGGGAGGCTGTAGAACCATTCGTATGCCACACACTGTAATGCCCCAACTAACAGGCTTGTGGGCATGGTGTCATCTTTTGGAAAATGCAACATCATAGAGGCGAAGTATGTCAAATATCGACGAGGAGACTCTTTCTTATCAAATTGAGTCAGAGTTTGCGGTTTATATTTGGGAGGATAAACTACACTGTTCCACTCAGGGGGATATGGTTGTCGGATCCCCAGTTTTTGGAGGGACTCACGTTTGACCCTGGCGTCGAAGCGAGCGTATAGATCTCTGAGAGCCAGTTGTATATCCTTTGACATTGGCGGGTTAGATCATCGTGCAGTGCATGATTCTTAGTCGGGAGTGGCACCGGAGAAGGTGCATTAGATTCACTGTTTGTCCCTGGGTCTTGATTTGCTGGAGCAGGGGCACGGGGTGGTAATCTGTCCTTGAGCTCGAGAACCACGGAGGTCAAGGCTTGCATGGATTCGGTCAATGTATTGAAGCCTATTTCGAGGGCCTTTATATGCTGTAAATGGTTTGACCCTTCGCAGCTCCCTACATTGTCACCATTGTCATATATACTGAGATCAGGTGGTAGGAAGTAGATGGCATAGTGGATCTTTCGCTCTCTGGCTCAGATCCTTGGGCTTCACTTTCCTGAGGGAAGACAAACAAGTTATTATCATCTTATGATTCAAGGGAGTAGCTACCCCCAGCCTTATGATAGATTGCACCCCAGAAGCATCTGTGTCCGTCCTGTACAAACCCTCATCTGGTTGGAACGATGGGTTTTCACGGAACGTAAGGGGCATGCTACCACCAGTTTGTACTGCCGATGAAGCGACAGTTCCCTTCGATAAGGATTTGGCCTTGTAGCGAGTGTGTTGGAATACACCCGTGTTGGGCACCGCCAGCCTGCTGCCTTGAGGTCGGCTTTTAGTCTTAGATGCACTAGCCGAAATGGGATAATTCTTAGAAGTTTTCTTGAGGGAGGGTGAGCTCCATGTAGCATTGCACGAGACAACCGAAAGTTCATCCTCGTCATCTATCGACAACCCCTTACAGAGTCATTGTCGAACAGGTGCTGACGTCCGCAATCGTTGAAATATCGACTACCTTCTAGGTGGAGTTACTGTTGTCTGGTTATAGCAGCAGTTGATGATTATGTTAGCACAAGCGTGCCCTGAGGTAGGCACATTATGCATAATATAGGTCTCTCCTACCCTACGCTTGTGGGAGATCACATCACGTAAGTCACAGGAAGAGGTATTCACATTCACGCTCACTTCAGCGCGCAACTAAGCTGGGCGTGTCACACTCACTTTTCAATTTTAAGGGTATTTTAGTCATTACGTTTTTATTTGAAATTTTTATTAATTTACTAATTAGAGTGATTGCTTATGTAGCTGTGATTGGTGTTTTGAGTTGTAGAAAGTGGTCTAACCTGAGTCAATCATGAGTAGAAGACTAACCATGCATTTAGAATTATCCTTGGCCTTTTAGATTTTATTTTAGGGCCAATGCCCAAATTTGGAAGCTATTAAATTATTTTTTAAAATATTTTCCATAAAGCTTTTTTGACATGGGCCTTTTTAGCAACTTGAGGAGTGCAATTGGCCCTTGTACAAACCCTAACTCTAATCAAGCCCCCTTGGCCGGCCACAGCATCCCTCCTTCATATCATTGTGCATTGGTTTGTAGCCGTCACAAGTGCAAACCCTATTTTCTCTCTTCTCCAAAAACCCTAACTTTCTCATCCGGTATCCGATTCACCTCAAATAAATTGTGTTGCGACCGTGGGGAGGAGGAGAACTTGCTGGAGCATTGCTAACAAGGATTTAGAGACGTTTGCTCAGGAGAAACTGGTTGTCAAAGCGCTCGAGGATTCCCTTTTATTGAGATTCCAACTCTCAATAGGTAAATCTCGTTCTACTATTGTTTGTTCTAATTTTTCTTCATTAGAGCACGTATCTAGGTACCTTCGACCTGTAGGATTAGTTTCGTTCGATTTCGTGTCCGTTCGATGTTCGTATCGGACACGTATCAAGGCTACAACGTAGGTGTTCGATGAAATTACTTAATGGATTAAAACTTGATAATTTATGAAACTATTTATATATTTGGATAGCCCTAGATGTA